>PVKA01022083.1:0-37661 GCA_004027165.1 Ctenomys sociabilis
TCTTTCTTTCTTTCTTTCTTTCTTTCTTTCTTTCTTTCTTTCTTTCTTTCTTTCTTTCTTTCTTTCTTTCTTTGAACCAAGGATTGAACTCAGGCCCTTTCACTTGCCAGGCAAGTGCTTATTCTACTGAGATATCTCCCCAGCCCCAGTCTATTTCTTACCAGGCTAAATTATATTTTGTATCCCTTCAGGTCAGATATCTAGCAAATCTATTTCTGTGAACCCGTATTGCTACACCCAGAAGTCATGCTCACTTGTGTAAACAAGCTCTGTAAAATGTTTTTCCTTTACATAATTAAATATTTTTGATAAAATATTTTTCAGAAGACCCAAACTCCTTAAGGCTCTACCATTTTATTTTTAATTTATTTAATTTTTGTCAAGAAAATAATGGCCAATTGAGTGATATAAGATTCAGGGATGAGGGCCAGCCAGATAGCTCAGTGGACTAATGCACCTTCTTAGGCAGAGCACAGCAGTCAGGGTTTGATCCCTAGTGTGCCAGCTGGCCCCAGGGCACCCTGAGACATCAACTGAGACTGGGTGTGGTGGCACTTGCCTATAATCCCAACATTTGGAAGGCTGGAAACAGGAGGATCTCTAGGAGTCCAATCTGCATAATGAGACCTTATAGACTCTGTACTAAATACATAAAAGAAAAGAAAAGAAAAAAAAGAGTCAGGGATGAATTACACAGGATTTTGAATAATTTGAATTATAAGTTTTGTTTCCCCTATATAATCCAAATCAATGACAGCAGGAAAAACTTGGAGACCTCTTCGCAGCCTCTGGCTTCAGTTTTGAGTCCATTGCCTTGGGAATAGAGAGCTGCCAGCAGAGGCTCATTGATTTGCCCTAGTACTAGGAGTGGGTTCTAGGGCCTGTACCTCCCCATTCCCATAACTTTTGTTGTTGTTGTTTATTTTTGTTTTGTTTTCCCCTCCTCTGAGCTGGGCACTGACTCTTTGACACCTCTTAGCGAAGCACTCGTTGCTAGTGCAGTGGGTCTTGCTAATGGGTAAGTCTTACATCAGAGGTATCCAAAAAGTTTTCTGGGATTTGCTCCATGGAGGAATTGGAGCAGGCATGTGTGAAGCCATTGTTGACCCCAAGCACTGGGCATGGTGACCTTTGCCCCTTTCTGCAGAGATACTAAGCACAAGTACTGTTTACAACAAATGAACTTTCAGTGCCAAAAACGCCTGGCAGATGCCACATCAAAAGCCAGGGTGCAGCACAGCCATCTCTTGCTTATTCAGTCCTGGGCACCCAGGCCTATAGTTGATGGCATGTGCCAATAGCCACCACGTCGCAGCTGCGTCCACCTAGGAAGAGAGCTCAGGGCATTCGCTGCATCTGGCCAGAACCCTCCTCCCAGCCAGCCGTGCACAACTGCAAATAATTTTTATTCTTTTTCATCTGATTGAGCAAAGCTAGTGGGTTTAAGCTCTATCAGTGGTACCTTTGTTGCGCCTTCCTTTTTATACTTTGGACTTAATTTTAAAGTACTTCAAGGTGAATTTTGTGGTTATAAAACTCCTTCCAGCCAAAATCCAGAAAACTAAATATATTAACCAAACATGCAAAAAAAACCCACATTTACATAAATATGTATCTATAGTTCTTGCAACTCTCTTTTTCCTATGGCTACAACATTTTATAATTCCTTTTATAATTTTAGAGACCTTGTGAACATTTTTCTGGCCCTTGAGAAGCTTTTCTCCACAAGGTTTTACACCTGATGATGACAGTACCGATGCATGCCTGAGCTTAATACTGGCCCTAAGCAATTTACATTTCTCCCCTGCTGCAAGTAAAATTTGAGAAGCTTCCTTCCTTCACTGGAAAGAATCAGTAGCCTTCCAAAATGGTGTCAATATGAAGCGATAGCTTTGCAACTTTGTTCTTTGCTGTCCTTTGTTGGATACCAAATATAAGAAATATATTTTCTTACTGAGTGTCCCTATTAAGTACCAATTTGTCACAACTTACACAGCTCTCAATGTTCTTATGGAAAAAGAGTAATAGGATGAGGAAAACATAGACAAGAGACAAAAGAAGAGTCAGGCAGAGTTCTCTTTCTCTTGATGGGAGGAGAGAAGAAATGAACTACAAACATAGGGGTATTTATTTATACTTTTGGAAAAGTCAGTATCATAAAACACAGGGTTGCCTAGTGACTAATGACTGAAATTGTTGGAGGCAAGATGTTTTTCTCAAGACTCAAATTTTTCAGCTTCAGCTGCGCTCTACAGGATGCCAGTATTTGAAATCAGTTTCTACCCTGCTATGGATATTGACTACATCATCTTGACCACATCATTCGGTCTTTAAACTCTGAAAACACCTATGAACTGAGTGCTCACTACTTACCAAAATGTGCATCTGCTTCTTCAGTTCTCAAAATTACCCTGTAATATATCTATTATTGTTCCCATTTTATCTTATTGAAAGCTTTATTTCAAGCTGAGGATAAAAGCAATTTATCTATGCACTAAAATTGTCTTAGAATCATTTCCATTCTGATGATTCTTCAGTTCACTTTGTTGGAATGTCAACGGTGATCTTTTAAATAATCAGACAAATGATATCATACCCCTTGCAGAAATAAGATCCAATGACTTAAATGTGTTTAAGAAAGAAAATCTAGTCTAATAATCTTTCCACATTTTCAGTATCTCACATAATCTAGCGTATGATTACCCCTTGAATTTGCTTCTTAATTCAAGGGCATGGAATGAATTATTTTTCCTAAGCTAGGAGAGCCCCTTCCCACTGAAGTGCATTTGTGGGTTCTGTCCTTCTGCAGACAATATTGTTCTGGTAAATCTCTATATTGTTGCTGCTGCTTCTCATCCAAGTCTTAGCTCAAATGTCACTTCTTTAGATTAGCTTTTTCCTCCCCTGAAACCCAATATCATTTAGTATGGCTCTATTATTTTCCATTATATTACCCTCTTGATTTCCTTAGAGGAATCAATAGAGTCTAAAATCATTTGTATATTGTTTTACCTGCTTCCTGTATTCTCATCATGTAGCATAGTAGTTTCAACACATTTGTTAAAGCAAAGGACTGTATAAGCCAATGTGGCTAAGAAGGAAAGAACCAGAATGGGGAAATAGGACTATCTGAGTAGGAAGTTCATATACTTTGCTGTTTTCTTTCACTGCCTCATCATAAATTCACTGGGAAGAATCAGTAGCCTTCCAAAATGATGTCAATATGAAGCGATAGCTTTGCTACTCTGTTCTTTGCCGTCCTTTGTTGGATTCCATGCTCTCACTTATACTGTCCGTTCTCAAGAAGCCACAGGTCATCATCCACAACATGGAAGAGTATGAAGGCCCATTGCTGCAGTACATCCTCTGGGGATGTTTTCTTACAGCTTACAGATCATATTTGTTAGATACTCTTCTCTGTCCCTTTTTCTCCTGACTAGACCCTTGTGTCTTCTACCTTTTCTTCTACACTCTTGGCTTTGCCCTCTTTACTGAAATTAAGGGAGCATTGCTGAAATATCTTATTAATTTTGATTGACTTATTAAACATGTTCTATTTTTAGAAGGTTTTGGGCCAATGTTCATTCCTCTTATGGCCATTCAGGTCTTAGAGTAACAAACTCCAAAGTAGAGCTTCAAAGAACCATCAGGAGTTCTAATAGTAAAGCCCTGTCTTCTATTACAGAGGGGAAGGAAAATTGACTCCTACAAGTTAGTTCATTTGAAATCAACAAGCTAATCACATAGCTAGTGGATGCAAAGACAGAAGAAAACCTCAGGTCCCCACTGCTTCTCTCGTAAAACCTCTTCAGCTTATTAAAATATTGAACAAAGTATTGTTTTATAAATTTTCAGTGTGATTACAATAAATGACAAAAATATCTACAGTATTTATTCTATGGAACACACATAAACTAGCAACCCATATGTAGTACCTTGGTGTTTGTAAAATCCTTAAAATTTTTCAATGGCAAATGATTCTTTTCATTTTCAAGGATATATATTTCTGCCCCTTCACTGAATTTCAATCCAAATTATTTAAGGATTTTCTACAATCAAAATTCTCTAAAGTATTTGACTTAGTCATTCACAATACATAGATAAATCAAAACATCATGACAAAGATAATAAATATAAATTTGACAGTTGGACATAAATAAAAAATAGTCCAACCAAATACTAATCAAAAAATTGTGTTGTATATAAAACATAATATAAAGCATGTTTTTAAAAATTCTACTAATTACAAAAACTAAAATTTTATTTTTTTGAGTTTTTTTTTTTCTTTTAAGTTCTATTTTGGAAGCTGGCTGTAGCTGTACACTAAGCCTTTAAGTGCTGTCCTGCTACCTTCTGGTCATGCAAGGAGATAGCTAGAGCAAAGTCAGTTCAGTGAAGGTGAAGCTTCACTCTTTCAAGATGCAGTTGCTTCAGTAGGTAGGTCATTAGGGCTGGTAAGACACCTCAGCAGACTAAGCACCTACTGAGGCAAACACATGAATCAGGGTTCATTCCCAGCACCAAAGGCCACCCCCACAAACCCTGAGGCATGCTGAGCCAGCCACCCAGGCTTAGTGATGCACATCTGTGATTCCAATGCTAGGAGGCTGGAGACAGGATAACCACTATGTGTTCAAAGCTGCATAGTGAGACCCTGTAACAAATAAGTTTATTTAAAAAGTATCAAAGCAACTGGGTCATTGAAGTTAGAAACAATATTTCTAAATTTTTCCTTATCTCACTAAGTCATTTTTCTTTTTCTTTTTAAAACGTTTTCCTTTTGTTTGATGAACACATTGTTTATATGACAAATCTGATGAGAGCTGCACAATAAAGTAAGATGTGATTCCTGGCTTTATAAATCTTCTATGCTGTTCCTTCTGGCACAGTGTACATGCGAGCCTATGCACTTCCCCCCCCACCTTCCACAAGCACTCAGCATCACTCTGAACTCCCCCAACCTCTGACATCTGAAAATTTAATCTTTCCCCCATCACTTCTTGTCTATGAATCTAGTTTCTCCTTTAGTGGAAAGCAGATTATTCTATTTGAGTCAGAGATCATTGGCATTAGCAATACTTACGGCCATTTGGAACATACTCACATCCTAGGAATTTTGCATGTGTTAGTGTCACTAAGTTTTCCAGAGAACATTTGCCATTTCATTCAAAAACAGGTCCATTGGGAATCATTCAGTCAAAACTACTACAGTGATTGCTCCTTGTACAGAAAAGTTGAAAAACTAATGCAAGAGTAAATTGCCACAACTATGCACCAGGATTGCCACAACTATGCACCACCTCTTGGTAAGGGTTGAGTGAGAATACACCACAACATCTGGCAGTTTGCAGGAAATTGAAGGAGAATCAGATTTCTCAATGATACATTTCTTAATTTTTATTTCTTGTATTTTAATTATATAAAATACATAATAAAAACTCATGGAAGACAGAGTTCATTTAGTTAGGATTCTTACATGTTATTTTTTATTTATTTTTTCTGGTTTTAGGACAGGGTCTCCGGGGTCTCACTATGTAGATTAGACTCATAGTGATTCTCCTGTTTTCAGCCTCCCAAGTGCTAGGATTACAGGAGCTTGCTACCATGCCCACTCTCTCTCTGACTCTCTCTTTTTTTTTTTTTTGGCAGAACTGGGGATTGAACTCAGACCCTTGCACTTGTTAGTGAGGCACTTATTCTACTGAGCCATTTCCCCAGCCCAACCACACTCAGTCTCAATCACTGTTCAGAACACCCCCAGGATGGAGCTGGCACAGCATGTCAGAGATTGAACCCACTGCATTGTGCTTAAGCAGGCACTTTAGTCCACTGAGGTATCAAGCTGGCTGGAAGGATTCTCACATTTTAAGCAAGTTTTATTCCAGAGTTAAGGTCTGTGATGTACAATTTTATTTAGGATTCAGGAATTTTTGAAAAAGAACCTTGGGGGTCCGGGGAGATAGCTCAGCAGCACAAACACCTGCCTGACAAATATAAGGTCCCAAGTTCGGTCCCTGGTACCACAGGATGGACTGGCCCTGGAATCTTGGGTGCACAGTGCCAGCCCTGAAACGAGGTATGGTGGTGCATGCACTAGGAAGGCTGAGAAAGGAGGATCGCTATGAGTCTGAACTTTGTAACAATAACCTGTGTCAATAAGTAAATAATGAAAGGATAAACCTTAAACTAACAAATAAGCAACAAAAGAACATTGAAGTTGCCTGCTTGGCAAGCACAAGGTCTGAAGTTCAATACTCAGTACCAAATAAAAAAGGAAAAGAACACGAACAATGAAAAATATTAAACAGATGTTCTCTCATGCTTTGATATATACCAAATATTTTGTGAAAGAAACACACATTGAGATGATCAATTTTGAAATATTCAACAATGACATTTAGAGCGATGAGTTAGCGTGGAAACAACTGCTCTTACGGAAACAACCCTTGTCTTGAGTTTGATATTCTATAAATTATACTTCTGTTTACAGGGCCTTGACTTACTTTTATTTGTCTCTAATACACATAAGGATTTTTATGCTCCTAACAGAGAGATAACTTCTCATAAACAATGAGATATGCACTCACCTCCTTCAAAGATCAGTATTGAGCCCACAATCTGCAAGGTAATGACAACAAAGATAGTTTTAGCCTACTGATGTATTTTCTTTTTCAATAACATTCATTAGAAAGATAAATTTAACTTCTATGCCAGGAGGTGGTTTTGTCAAATGTTATTGTAAAAAAAACAACCGAACTGGTGTTCACAAGAGACAAGTAGTCCATGTTTATAAATAACTAAGTAACCCACTAGGCATGATGGAAGCTGGCTTGGATCATAGCAAAACATATTTTCTGTTTGGAAATAAAGGCTGAAAGATTCTGCTGCTTGGCAAAGAAATGGGAAGCCTTAAAGTGTGGCCTTCCTTTATAAGTGGTGAAAGATGACATAGTGGGTAGGTTTTAGAGGCAGTAACCCACTCTGAGATGACCCAAATGTGCTGACAGGACCTCACTCAGTCACGCCCTTGAGAGCAGTAGTAAACAAGACTTTCTTTGGAACATGTTTAGCTACCACAAGAAAGAATTTGTTTCTGGCAGGAAATCATCTTAAAACATTTCTTGTCCAAGTTTAAATACAGTTCTCCGGGGCTTAAGGCCATGCTGCTAGAACTTGATTCCTGTGAATTTCCTTAAAGCAGTAATGAAGCTTTCTGTCTCTATTGAGTGTGAGGACATTTTTATTTGATTGGTTCAGTAAAAACTTCAGAAGTACATTCAAACTTTTATTATCCTTGAACAGAAGATAACTATAAAGAACGCTTCCCAATTCTTATTAGACCTCGGAAGTTTATATTTGTAATCCCATGGAAAAGTTATTGGAATTCTAGTGAGTTAATTCCAATCTACCACTTCTAGTGCAACTCTCGGCAAAAATAGAAATGCTAAGGCAAATTTGTAATTATAGGGAGTCAATGAGTCTTGAGTCCAACCATGATGATGGCTGCCTGCAGCAAAGGGCCAAACTTGAATTTCATTAATTTGTAAAGATACTGGTGGCTTACGGATGGGTGACTGAGAATAATAAGATACAGGTGTGTGCTGTGAGTTGGGCTAGGTGGAGTCCTGAAATCACCTCTATAATATGCAAAGAGAAGAATGTGCAGAAAGAGTAATCTACATGATACAACTGAGATACTATCTAATGTTTTGGAGTAGACGTTTCAGTTCTGATTTCCAAGCCCTTGGAAGATATAACCTCTGTCTCAAGGCTCATTTGATCTCAACTGAAAGAATGGACACTGGATCTTCATCTCACCCTTGTTCTGGCTCACGAGAACAATAGGGTCCTTGGGAAACACTGCTCTGTCCTCTTCAAAGACTATGTGTCAGCAGCTTGGCTGGACCAATATGCATTGCTTTAAGCCAATAGGAGGAATAAGGAAAAGTTCTAGCCAGCTCTGTACATATCAATCAGTATATGGAAATAGGATCAGGTTCAGCCAAAATGGAGACAATTGCTCCTCCTTCAAGGAGAGTCATACAGGTGGTCCTCACAAATAAGCAACATGACCAGAGGGCAAGAAGTGATAGTTTTAGCTAAGTCAAAGGTGTATTCATCTAGACATTATTCACTTAAACCAGATGCTAAATCTAGGGAGACACATACACGAGGTAGGAGAAGGAGGGACTTAAAACTAAAAAAAAACTAAGGGTTCCATATATGAAAGCAACTTAGAAACAAAACACTGTGCAGTGGCTGACTGTCAAACAGAGCTGGATTCAAATCCCATATTAACTTGTTTGGCTATGAATTGGGCAACTCTGATTATATTCATTTAAACTATTGTGTTCTCCTATGCACCTTTAGAGATCCTCCTTGTGGGAGGAGCACCCCCTATACTTTTTGATGCCAACCTTGGCCATATGACTTGCTTGAATCATGCAATTTGAACCATGGTGACAATCCCATGCAAATAGAGTATTCAATGCCCACTACATGATCATTTTCATTGACCTTTTCCTTCTGCTATAAGACAGGCATGATGCAGAGAGGGCTTGCTCCTTCAGCCTGCATCTTATGAAAATAATATTACTTATGTGCCCCACACTCTTTTTATTTAATTTTACTTTTACTAGTACATGTCTGCAGTACACAATGATTACATTCCTCATGGTGAGTTGGCACGTGTACATAATATATCTTAATTATTTTTTCAGTTTTTGTTTCTTCCTCCCATCCTTTCTTAATCATTCTTTTCTTTTACTAAAGATCTCTCTTATTTCCTGTCCTCAATATTTTGTTTGTCACCTCATTGTATTTATATATTGAGTAGTCTGCCATAAAGAAGGTTAAACTTGAGTCATTTGTAGAAGAATGGATGTACCTCAAGGCCATAACATTAAGTGAAATGAATCACATGAATGAGATAAAGACCCAATCTAGAAACTGTCATCTGAGATGAATATATACTTCTCAGAGGACAAAATTAAAGAGGCGAATAAATATATGAAAATATGCTCCACATCGTTAGCCATCCATGAAATGCAAATAAAAACAACACTAAGATACCACCTCACTTCAGAAAGAATGGCTGTCATAAAGAAATCAACCAAAAACGAATGTTGGAGAGGATATGGAGAAAAGGAAACCCTTCTTCACTTTTGGTGGGAATGGAGGCTGATACAACCATTGTAGAAATCAGTGCGGAGACTCCTCATGAGACTAGGCCTGGAAATCCCATTCAAGCTGGCTAAACCCCTACTGGTAATTTTCCCAGAGGAACTGAAAATATCATATCATAGTGATACATGTGCACCTATGTTTAGAGCAGCAAAATTTGTGATAGAAAAATCTTGGAAACAACCAAGATGCCTGTCACCTGAGGAATGGTTGAAAAAGATGTGCTATTTTTATACAATGGAGAATTACTCAGCTATGAAGAATGATAAATTTGAAGCATTTGTATTTAAGTGGATGCCACTTGAACATATACTTATAAGTGAAATAAACCAGACACATAAGTGCAAATATCGTATAGTCTTGTTAGTATAAGAAATCAAAAGAAAAAGTACAAATAGAAAGGTATAACAACAACTAAAAAGAATTTAGTCAAATAGGGTAAACTGAACTGCATATGTTACAGGGTAATAATCAGCTTCTCTTCTGGATGGTTAACAACCTAAATTTGCAGATCAAAAATTGGAGGAATAGAAGGACTGTAAGGTCAGCCAACATATTGGCCCTAGCCTTTCAAGGTCAGTGAAGACTCACGACATAGGAGAACCTGTACTGCACATCAAGGAAGTTAATTGTGCCCCAAATTTTTTGATCAAAGAGATTATGGAGCCACAGAGGAATGTGATCGATGATCTATAGTGTGCCTAAGAAGAGTCACATGGAGAGAAAACTTTCCCTCAGGTTTTCACAGAAAGCAAACTGGTCAAGCAATGGCCATGACTCATCCACATGGCTGACAATGACAAAGGATCTACAAAGTGAGGTACAGGGTTATAGGATAAACATTGAGCAAACTTGACTGACCTTATCAGATACAAAAGTTACATTTCTTGTTATATATGTCTTGCTTTATCTCAGCAGAAAAGTATAAAAATTAGGTATATAAAATAAGGCCATAATAATAAACTGAGCTATAAATGGCTCCAGTCAACAACTTCTTCAGATAACCCACTACTATTGTGGACTGCTGGACTGTGTTGGATTGTTTTGCTGAATTCAAGCACCTATAATACTTGAATGACAATAGAATACCCACCTGTGAGAGGACTAAGCAATAAAAAGGGAGGATATAAAGGAAGAATCATTCTGTGTTTTCATGAACAGTAGTTAGGATAAATATTCAATACTTTTGCATAATTCCATGAGAAGATTTGTACTAATAGTATTTGAACAGGATATCCTATCTGATTCTTGTACTATGGATAACCACTAGGAAGAAAATAATGTAAAAAGTATTAATTACTGAAACTGTACTATAATTCAGCTTTAAAAAAAGATAGGTATACAGCTACATTCTCCAAATTCATTGATTAGAGGCTTCTGCCGCAATAGTGTCTGCAAATAGAATATCATGTAAGCACCTTGTACAACAAAAAAACACTATGAAAACAATGTGCAATGTATTAACCATTGAATCTATTCTACTAATTTGATTTGAAACTGTCTCATTGCTATTTGTTCTTCAATAAAATAAATACAAAAGAAAGAAATCACAGATATAGTTGATTTTGATGGCCTTGGAGAAACATGTAGTGTTGCTATGCATGCGCTTTAACCATGTAGGTTTCTTCCTATAGGTTGCTCAGAGGGGAAAACAGATCAACTACTTTGTATTAAGTGGGACATGAATTAAAGCTCAACTGGGCCTAATGTGTTTTATTAGATAGGTCAAGTCCTGCCAATGGAATAGTTTTGTGGAGCCAGAAGGCATACTGCAAGAGTACAAACAAATAATCTCTTGAAAGTGTTCCATGGATATTTCAGTACTGTACTCACATTGGAATCACCTGAGGCATCAGAGCTGATACGCAGACATAATTTCTGACTAACTAAATAAAAACAAAAACAAAACTTCTCAAAAATGAGACCAGCGACAACAACAATAAAACAAACAAAACTCACTTTGTGAATTGAGTGTGCAGCAGGATAAGGACTAGTGAATGAGAGTGTTATGGTTTGTGTCTAGTTGTCCCTCCAAAGCCTCATGCAGTCATGAGGAAGACTTCTAGAATTTATGATTAGGTCATGACCCACTGGGATTATAAGTGTGAGTACTACACCCAGCCTGGGGCAGATACCTGAATACAACATAATGGAAACAGACTTGGTCTCTATTGCCATTGTTGCTACCACTCCTCAATTTTGCTTTTGATTTTTGCCAGTTCCTTGAACAGCTGCTCTCTGCCATGTGCCATTCTGCCTTGGAGCCAGCTGAGTATGGAATAAAACTGACTGTGAACTAAATAAAACTTTCCTTCCCTAAATTTGAGCATCAGGTATTTGTCCCATAAATGAGAGAAGAGTAACTGAGACAGAGAGATATAACAAATCTAAACAGATGGGGAATTTAAGAGTCAAGATGATGAGGGGAACAGAGCGAGAACTCTGACCAGTGTATCTCACACTCCAATGTGCATATGGATCACCAGCGTTTTGTTAAAGTGTGGGATCAGGTTTGGTAGGACTGAGGTGAAGAGTGAGAACCTGAGTTTCTGTCAAGTTTAAGGGAGATGTCATTCTGCCCACCTCTTGGCCACACTAATGCAGCAAGAACCTTGACTGAGAGTAGGAGTTGTTCCAGAGAATCTCAGGCCACTAACTCCTTCTAGACAATCCAGTCTGGTCTGAGTTTCTTAAAGACAAGAAAAAAAATATGGTAACCTAATGATAACAAGTGATATAAAAAGACTAGCTACTATCCTTGTGATTTATTGCAGGAGTTTTGCCAGAAGAGGAAGAACTCTACTTGGATTGTCTTATATCAATCAGATGATTTACATAGAATTGGAGATTAAATATTAAGGTATGAACCTCCCCAAATACTAAAAAGTAGGTGATTGGTAAAGACCACTCTCTCTCAGAGTCTATGTAGGGTAGTAGTAGTGAGAAAAGAACCAAGTCAGAAAGCAAAATTAAATGATTTTAAATGGCATTTACAAACTTACTAATGTTCCTGAAGTCATTTTGTTTAGTTTCTTGGTATCATTATAGAATACACTGAAACACAAAATAATAATGCCATTATTTGTTCCTTAACCTTCTTTAAATACAAATTATGTTTAGTATAAAAAAACATTAGTTTTGGGGTGGTATATTTTTTGCAGTTCTTTAACATTTGCCTGTTATCTGTCCTTTTAAGAGAAGTCACCTATCTCAAAACTCCAAAAGGAGGACTGGGAAGATAGTTCAGTAGAACAAGTGGTTGCCTGGCAAGTGCAGGGTCCTGAGTTCATCTTTTTTTCTGGAGCTGGGGTCCTGAGTACAATGCCCAGTAACACAAAAAAAAAAAAAAATCTCCAATAAGAGAAAAAAATCCCACATAACTTTCAAGATTTGTCACTATTTCTACTTCCTGAAATGGTCCTTTTCTCCATTTCTGGTAGTTAAATATGCATTGGTTTCAATATTAAGAAGTAAAAATAGTTTCTTAAGTAAAATATTAATAATACTAAAATATTCAAAGTGCATAAAACTTATATTTGAGTAGCTGAAGTTTAGAAAACTCTTGCTTGAAAATAGAAACTATCCTGAAAGCTATGTGATTTCCAACCTTAGATACTAAGAAAATATTTTCATTGATTTATTCAGCATAAACTCTATATAGTAAGTCAAGTTTAGTCAAAAAATATTTATTGAAACAAGAGGGTAAATTTTAAAGTTGACAATGTTTTTCTGACTTGATTTTTCTACATGCAAGCATTTTATGGGTTCCTTTGAATATCTTAAGTAGTTTACTAATGAAGAAAATCAGCAAATATGAAAACCATTTTCCAAATTTTCTTCTTCTATTTTGGATGCTGATTATATTAAAAGAAAAAGTGGAAAATTAGATATTCAAAATAGTGATTTCTTTCTCTTAAATATTTGCTAACTAGTCATTAGACATATTTACTACTATTTTTTCCTCTTTGTTTCCTTAATACTTTTTTTAAAATATCAGTTGTTTAATTAGGTTCTTAGTAACAAATTAGGAACACTAATTTATTAGGACGAATTCCATTTGTCAGAGCAAAAACAGATTGTAGGTACCCCCAGAGCTGAGCAACAGCTTTGATTTTTGCTAAAATCTGAATCTACCGCTTTCTAATCTATCTTGCTCTGTTCTGAAATCTGGTATCTCTCTTTCCCAGTGTTGAAGATCTCACCCTGCTGGTGTCTGGGTTTCCACAGCTTCTTCTTGAAGTAAGCACCAGTCAGGTGTTTAGGGATTTTCACTTTGCTTATATCAAAGTTTTTTAGAGGTAGTAATGACAAACTTTTGGTATGTTCTTCATAGAGAAACACGATTAAGGCTAAGAGGCCCAGTTGCAAGTAGCAAGCCACTGTTCAACTGCTTCAGAAAGACCACTTACTCTCTTGCCTCTATGATGCCTGGAGAGGATGATCAAGATGGTGTTGGGAGTGATGCTAGCTCAAAGTTTCCTCACATGCTGACTGAAGGGTTTCTTGCTGTACCTCAAGAGCTTTGGGGTACATCTTCAGTAGGGTAGTATCTAGGCATTTTTTGAAGCTTAACCACCCGGGTACCTCCATTCTTGTCTCCACCAATAGGTTTTGTGATTATAGCAAGAATTTTCTCGTTTTTCTTCTCAACCTTTGATTTATCAGCTGTGTACTTTCTCTTGTACAAAGATTTTCTAGAACACATAGCAGATCGGGAGTATCTACCAATTCTTCTAACCAGGACAGGGTTTTCGGCTGCAGTGGGGCTGCCCCTTCTCAGACTTTTTTGCCTGCACCTTACCCTTTTTACCAGTACCACTGGCAGAAGCTTCAGGTTTCTTCTTTTTAGTGTCTGGCTTCTCAGTTTTTTCACCCACCATCTTGCAAGATGGGAAAGAGCCCTATTTTCTTTATTGTGGGTGGTGCCAGGAATAAAATTTGGGACTTCTTGTATGTGAGACAAGGGCTATAGCAGTGAGCTGAAACTCCAGTGCACAGCAATTTTCTAAACTCACCAGAAATCCACTTCAATATTTGGTTTGTAGGATGCTGCAGTCTTCACATAACTAATACCAAAGACCCAAATCCATGAGATAGCATATTTTGGAGAAATGAATTTTGTTTATGTATGCATCCAGTCATTGGCTTGTCTTTTTACTGCTAGGTTACAAGGCCACACATAGAATGCCAAAAAATCCATACGATTATATACTTTCTCCAAATTTCCAAACTTTATCTTCAAAGATTGTTTCACTTCTCAAAATTGTACCTAAAGTAGTTTGACCAATGCAACTTCCAGATTCTGCCCACATCCCGTATCTAATAGTAATAGGAAAGTGGGTTGATAAACAAGCAAAAATGTTATAAATTGGGAACTATTTGCCTGAAACATTGGGTGGATCATCATGTCTAGACAGCTAGTGGAATGGACTTACAGATTCATTTTTATAATTTAATTTGCCTAAAGAATTGTTGAAGAGAAAATGAAATAACTAGAATCAGAATGTATTACTGAGCTATAACACTTTACTGAATTTTTTGTAGCTTATAACATATGCAGATATACTATAGTCCTGGAATTTAGAAGTATAAAATCGGCCTTTTGGGGATAAAATCAAGGGCTTGACCAAAACACTCTAGGGCCATATTATAGCTTGTGTCTAGATGTCTGCCTAAAGCCTTAAGTGGTCATGAGTGGCCTTTTTAGACTTGGCTGGATCTAGGATTTATGATACTGGAATTAAGGGGGACTGGTTCTAAACTTGCCACTGATTAGAATTAGCATAGTTCTGGGTATGGATGGCACCAATCAATATGCTTATAGCCTGTATAGAATTGAAGTGTAAAGAAGGAAGGCAGGCTGCTGCTGCTTGGTGTTGTTGATGCCTGCTGCCTGCCATGCCATGAACTGTTTCTTCTTTACCATGATGCCCTACCTTAGAGCCAGCAATTATGGACTGAAACCTCTAGAAACTGTAAAATAAATAAACTTTTCCTCCCTTAACCTGTCATTTGTTCCTGCAATAAAAAAAGTTTCTAAATGAAGAAGAATCTATTTCTCAGCCTTTGTCAGATCCTGGAGACCACTCTCATTCCACATCTTCATAATCAGTGACTGTTCCTCTCCAATCTCTGCTTGCATTTTTACGTCACCTTCTTTGGGACTTTTCTGCCTTCTTCTTCCACACTTAATTCTGAATAATCTCTATATTTAAGTCAGCTCATTAGAAAATCTAATTTTAACTATAACCTTAAGTGTCCCCTGGCACACTAAACAACATATTTACAAACTCTGCAGTTTAAGCTAAGGCTTTCTTTGGAGGATGTGCTAGTCAGCTTTGTCACTATAATAAAAAACTTGAGTTAATAAACTTATAGAAAGAGAAGGGTTGCTTGGGCTTACAGTGCAGAAGTTCTAATCCATAAGTGCTTGTCCCTGCTGCTTTGTAAAGGGCCTACAGTAGGATAGTGAGTGAAGACAGTAGCACTTTGTACAATAAGACTGTTCACCTCCCAGTCAGGAAGCAAAAGAAAAAAAGAGGAGGGATCTGGGGTGCCACAGTCTCACTTGAGGGCAAACCACCTAAGACTTTTTACAAGGTCCTTCTTAAAAGTTGTTCTACTTTGGAGAGTAAGTCTTTAGCACATGAGACTTTGGGAGACATTTAAGACCCAAACTGCTGCAGAGGCTGATATTCTGCTTATCATATTGATGTAGAGAAAGAGTGGAAAAAGACACTGAACCGATCTCAGAGTTTATTCCAGTCTAATTTTCCATGAGTAGCATCTCATTGCTCAATAAGGACATAGGCAGAAAGGAAAGGAAAAATAACATGTTCAGTGAGATGCACAGAGCCAAAAGCAATACCATATTCATTCTAGTCACATGAGGAGACAGAGCATGGGTGAATCATGTTTGTACTTCTGCAGGGAACATCAAGAAAGAATCTGAAAACTTTTAGGGGCCAGACTTCCATCTGTGATTTTATGGAATTCTGGTACCTAAGCAGATCAAGTAAACATCAAAAGCCCAACAGCTGTGGGCTTCAGAAGCACAGATAAGATACTTCACAGATTGTTTCTGAAATATTTGTGGAACTGAGCCATAGATGCACTACAAGGGAGTAGAAAGTGGAGAAAGGAGAAGTAAGTAGTAAGTAGAAGTAAGGTGAAGTAAGTAAGTAGTAAGAAGATCCTAAAGGAATCTTTAGGATCAGAAGTAATTGCCGGACTTATTACTTTGGGGACAAAATCAAAGCCAAATAAAACAAATAAAAAAGAGCAGAGTGAAGCTGAAAAATAGACTTTACTAAGTTTATGCAGTCTCATTTTTCACATCATTCTAAGGCATGCAGAGAAACCAAGACTATACTTGGAGGTTGACAATGGCTGGAGAAAAATGCCTTTGGTTCCTGCCGAATAGTACCAGCAGGGAATCAAGGGTCCCCTACTGATCTGCATTTCTGATTTGTATTTAATTGCTCTGCACATCCAAATGAACTGGACAATTTAACTTTCCTGCTCAGCTACTTTATTTACCCTCACACATTAGTCCGGTGGGTTCAAGTTTAGTTGGTCTGTTGTGGAAGGCACTTTTCCCTACAGGATTGAGGACTTGCTCTTACAGTTCTGGGCTTCCAGCATTTCAAGGTGTTTGGATGTTGGGACAGGCAACTTGCCAGCCAACCTGTATCTGTTCTGTAGGACTAAGACTTCTATTTTAACAGATTCTGGTCCCTAGGTTATTTCTGTGGAGGGCATAACCTTGCCTCTCAAAGGTTATGCTTACCCTAGGAAATAGAGCATTCTGATTACCAGTTACTGTGCTGATGGATGGGTCCTCTCACTTTGCCTCATTTGAGGAGATATTTGGCAATCAGCCCAGCTCCAGACTACCCCTGGGCCTGCTTGAGTCTCTCTTTTGGCTCTATGATGCTTCAATTCCTACCTTTGCCCAATCCTCATGTCCTTATAGGCATTATTCCTTTAAGTGCACATGTCCTACTAAATTCCAGTCTCAATCTGTGATAATCTGTAATCCAGAACTAAAATTTAGAGAGTTGGTAGGAGGATCAATCTAAAAAACAGATGCTAAATTGAGCATTGGGAAAACAATCACTTATAGCTGACTGGCAGCGAGAACACATCACTTGTCATATTTGGAGTCCTGGATGCCTAGCATTGAAAATTAGAGCAAATATCAGAGTTTTTATTTGTGTTAAACAGAGATGGGTATAATACTATGCACATTGGGACTCAAGGTCTAAGAGAAGTTCTGACAAAATGAAAATTAAAAGAGCAATGGAATTGAGGAACTGGACCACTGCTGCTGGGTAGAATTTGTGCAAACAATAAAGAGGATGAAAAGTGTGTAATGATTTGTCATCAATTTAAGGCAAAATGTGAACAGTTTAGGAAGCCTCCAGGGTAACATATGAAGACTCTACTGAAACTGGAGGCTAGAGATGATAGAGTGTCCTATTATGCAATTATGAACAGCAGAGAACCAGAGAAAACCAAATTTCCAAGCCCAGCAAGATACTAAAACCAGGATCCTCAGAGAGAATAGGCTGGGTCAGGGGGCTTTGAATAGGGCATTTAAGTCAATGCACTTGAAGAATTTGAAATTCTGATACTGCAGAAATAGTTGATTCATATTTATTAAAGCCTAGCACTCCCAAATAAAGGGAATGTGAACTCCTGCTTTCAGGGCCTCCGCTTCCTCTCCTGGCCATCACATAAGGAAGTTTCGTTTAAAAAAAGAAAAAGAAAGAAATAATTTATGTGGAAAACACAGAGTGAAGTTTATGTGTGTACCAAGTTGCCAAAGGCACACCATGCTTCACAGTAAAGTGAAAATTATTATGTCATACATTTCATATTGATAAGAAGGACGGTGGAGCCTCCTCTAGTTCTAGAGGTCTAGCAGCTTACACTGAAATAAGGTTTTGATTCATGTACTGAGGGACATCAGAAGCTTCCAGTTCTGGGCAGAACCCAGAGGAAGAAAGGGTCTGCAGCAGGCCCAAGCTCTGAAATTAGCAGCCAAGTAGATCTACCTGGTAGGCCATGGAATATGATAAATCCTATGAAACCAGAAATATATGTGTATATATTTTTGTTCAGGGTAACTGGCAAATCTCTGTGGAAAACCATAACATAAACCATTTTCTGTAACACAGCCATGCCCAACACAGCAGAGAATTACACATAATTCAAAAAATATTCAAAACTTTCTTAATCTGAAATAGAACTGTGGAAGAAAATAGTGAATCTGACTGTGGGACTTCAAATGCAAATGTGGCCAACTGCTCCTTATGGGCTGGCTTCTCTCAGGCCCACAAAAGCACAGTATTAAGCATTCCCAACAGGATCCTTTGTTAGACAGACTGGTGTAGCTGAGAGCAGGCAGGAGCAGGGCTGGAGGGCCCAAGTAACCAGATAAGCAGGTGGTTCTCACTCCATGTTAATACTGCCTCTCTGGTAGCGCCTATCTATGCCCACACTGGGAAGGGATGCATGTTTAGGGATAGGAGAAGGAACATGGTAAAGTTTGTTTTTCAGTGGTTTGGCAAGCTTTCGCACGACAGCCCCACTCACAGGTGGCCCTCCGAGATAAAGATGACTGAAATCCTCCCAGTGGGCAGAACTGTGGGTGGCTTAATGTGTCATTCAACTGGTATTTCCCTATTTAACCAATTTCTACCTCTCATTATTTCTTTCTGTTTGCTTATTTGGGGTTTAATTAGCTTATCTTCCAATTTTCTACATTTACAAGCTTACAGCATTGATTTGCTACTTTCTTGGTTCTTAATGAAAGCATTTAGAGCAATAAACATCCCCTTGCTTTATACCCTACACACTTGGATGTAGTGTACTTTGATTTTTCTTCAGTTCAAAATCCTTTAAAATTTTATGAATTATGTAGCAATATGTCATTTAGCTTCAAAATATTTTTGGGTCTTTTCCAGATATCTTTTGATTGTTGATTTCTAGTTTAACTTCCTTGTAAGGAGCCATGATACATCATATTTTTTTTAATTTTTATTTTATTGAAGTACGAATATCAATGAGACAGTTTTAAGATACCTTGACACGATGGATTTGATAAATTAATACATTGCAAACTGTTTTCATAATGTTTTGGTGTCATACAAGGTGTATACATGATATTATACTTACAGATATTATTATAGCATATGTCTCTTATCAGTAAATTAAGAGAGTGTACTTGTTTGCGTATCTTATTTTTTATACCTGAATTACAGCAAAGATTCAATAACTAATACTTTCTACCTTGTTATTTTCCTAGTGGTTGTCCATAGTACCTGAAGCTGACATAATATCCTGTCCAACCACCATTAGTGCAAATCTTGCCTCTCATAGAATTATGTAGAAGCACGGCATTATCTATCCCAACTGTACTGTCCATACACACAGAAAAAGATTCTTCCTTTCTATACCCCTTCCTTTGTCTACACCTGTCAAAGGTGGGCACTCCATTGTCATTCAACCAATTTAGGTGCCTGAACTTGACGACACAATCCAACACAGTCCAGCATTCCACAACAATAGTGAGTTATCTGAAGAAGTTGTTGACCATAGCCATTTACAGCTCAACTTATTATTATGGCCCCGTAGTGTATACCTCATTTTTATACTTTTCTGCTAGATGGTTAAGACCTAGATAGAGCAAGACCTATATATCAACACATGTACCTTTTGTTTCTTATGAGGTCAGTGAAAAACAACTGAGTCAGATAAGGCAAAGTGAATGGCCTATGGTGCAGGATACTAATCAGCTTTTCTTCTGGATGGTTAACAACCTAAGTTGACAGAACAAAATTGGAGAAATAAAAGAGCCACAAGGCCAGCCAACATTTTGGCCCTGGCCTTGCAAGGTCAGCGAAGACTCAGAACATAGGAGAACCTGTACTGCAACATCATGAAACTCAGTTGAGCCCCAAATTTTCTGAACAAAGAGATTATGGAGCCACAGAGGAAAGAGATGGAAGTTCTATAGTGTGCCTGGGGAGAGTCACATGGAGAGAAAACTTTCTCTCAGGCTCTCACAGAGAGCAAACTGGTCAAGCATTGGCCATGACTCATTCACATGGATGACACAGACAAAGGATCTGCAGAATAAGGTACAGGACTACAAGATAAACCCTGAGGGGACGTCATGATACATCATATAAATGCAGTTCTCTTTGACTTACTGAACCATATTTTATTTTATTAATTATTATTATTATTTTCTGTGGTACTGGGGATTGCACTCAGGACCCTGTGCTGGCCAGGCAAGTGCTTATTCTACTGAGCCATCTCCCTGACCCCTGAACCAATTTTATGAATCATAATACACTGTACTTTGCAGACCATTCCGTGTGTATCCTGCTGTGGATAAGGTGCTCCACCATTATTAAGTCACAGTATTGAGGATTTGTTGAAGTTTTCTAAAGTGATTATAGGTCTCATTGTATCACTTCTGTGAGAGTATTAAAATCCTTAACAGTAATTGTAATCTTATCTATAACTTTAAATTTTCTATTTTTATGTCTGTCAAGAATTGTCAGGTGGGCCAGGGAGGTAGCTCAGTAGAATAAGGGCTTGCCTGGCAAGTGCAGGGTCCTGAGTTCAATCCCCAGTACCGCCAAAACCACATTATCAGGTCCTCTTAATAATTTATTCTTCTCTCATTGCGCATATCCCTTTATATCTGCTCCTGCTCTTATCTCTGGTGTCTTCTTTTTCAGATGTTAATATAGCTACTTCATCTTGTTTTGAGTAGTGTTTGCATTGTGGATCTCCGTTCTTACTTTGAACCTGACCTGCATTTTTATGTTGAAAGTACACTTTAAGCAGCATACTCTAAGTCTTGGTTTTATCGAAATCAACAGTTTTGTCTTCTAATAGATTTTCAAACTGTTCAATTAAATAGTTGGTGCGATTTGATATAAATCTATTGGCATGTGATTTGGTTTTCATTATTCTCGATTTTTCTTTTATTTTCTTTTTTAACTTTTGATTAGCTAAGATATTTAACTATTTCATTTACTCTCTGCTGGTAGTCACATTGCTTTGAATTTTATTGAGATTGTTTTTCATCAGCTTTCTTTTGAGCAGAGGCCTCTTCACTGTTTACAATCTAACTCTTGCCCATCTTAAAACCACTCCACGTGGAATGTCAGAAACTTACATAGTAAACTATTACTTATCACTCACTTATGATCATACTTAATTTATGCAGACATTTTAATCCTCACAGTCCATTTTCATTCCTTTAAACAACCATCATCTTTTATAGATATTCAAAATCAGAAAAGTGCACCTTACCATTACCCACATATTAACCATCTGGAACTCTCCATCTTTTACACGCATCCAAATTTCTATGATGTCATTCTCTCCTACTTGATAAATGATTTCTAGCATAGACATTATACTGTTTTTGGTATAATCTAGATGTATTCACCTAGAACAATTATCAAAAATTTTACCTTCAGTTTTAAAGATTATTTTGGTTCCTGGCAAAGAATTCCAGATTGAATGTATTTCCCTTTGTGCTTAAAGATAACATATTAACTCCTGGTCCGCATAGCTTCCATGAGAATCTGCTAGTTTTCTCCTTCTATATGTAATGCTCTTTTTTCTAGATGACTTAGAATTTTTTCTAAAAATAATATTTAATTTCCTGAGAACAAAAGACTGTGCAGAGAATTCTTATACACGCTACCACCAGTTTTCCATCTAGCATTATCGTGATACATTTGGTAGAGCTAGTGAACCAATTTAATTCATTAACCAAACTTCATCCTTTTATTAACTAAACAATCATTAAACTTTATTCTTTTAGAGCCATCCAGAAGAACTTTAATAATAAAAGAACTTTATTCTTTTAGTCCAGCTCAGGGGACTAAAACGCCTGCTTAGGCAGAGCACAGCGTCCAGGAATGGCGGCCGGGATTCGACCCCCTTGGGCCCTGCTGCCCCCACCACCACTCCTGGGGCTTGCTGAGATGGCAGCTGAGACTGGGCATGGTGGAGCGTGCCTGTAATCTCAGTGCCTGGGAGATTGAATACAGGAGAATCACTAGGGGTCTGATCTGCATAGTGAGACCTTGTAGACCCCGTACATTTTATACCAAATGCATAAAAAACCTTATTCTTTTATTCCTACATTTTAACAAAACTTGAAACATTTCTTCAGATTTCAGAAGATATTTTTAATGTACTTTTTGTTGCAGCTTGTATATTCATGGTATTAGCTTACTAGTTTATACATGGTCATTATATTTCCTTAGCTTATTCTAAAGGCTGATAAATTCATAAACTTTCCTTGTTTAAATGGCCTTAAGTAGTCAAGATCTTTTGTAGACTTTATTTTAGCCTGCATTTTCTTGATGTGCTTATTAAAAAGGGAATGAGTCTGTGGACAACACAATTACATCGCGTCAAGAGCATAGCTCCAGACATAATTTATCCCTTATGTGGCTAACCATTGCCACCTGGTAAGTCATAGCTGCATAGTTTGTTATAATGTTATATCCTCACTTTCCAATATTCTTTAGAAGTCACTTAGCATAGCCGATACTTAAGGGTTGAACAGTCAATACTTTCAAGGGGTAGTACCTATATAAATTATTTTGAGTTCTTCTGTATGGGATATTTGCCTATGCTGTACCATTTATTTATAAAATGGTTTATATTAGTATAAAGTGGTGACAATTTAATTTGTGCTTTAAGTTATAAATTTAAATGGGATTATTCATGCATTTGAACGTGTCATTTCAATCTGACACTTTGGAGTACTTTTAGACTTCCTTCTGTGTCCCTTGGTCATCACTCACAATTTTATTTTTAAAATAGTTATGATAGCTCTCAGCATAATTTCTGCCATTGTGCATTTTTCTTGGGATTTACTGAGGTTCTTGGGCCTATGGAATCTTTGTTTTCTGGAGTTTCTATAAAACATCTTTTCAATTTGGTGGTGCCTTAAAACAGTAGAAAGTTAGAAGGCCCTGGAATCCAAACTCAGGGGTCACCCTGGGCCTCCTTTCTCTCTGATGTCTGGGGCAGCAAGCACCCTTTCTTGCTTCTTGGGGCTTCTGGTGGTTGCCAATGATCATTGGTGTTCTTTAGCTCATAGACACATGCTTTGCTGTCTGCTTCTGCCTTGACAAGGCCTTCACAGTCAGTGGATTATGGGGGACCTCATCTTAACCTGGTTCCATTTGCAAAGACTCTGGCTCTGGAAGAACAAAGAGTTTGTCTGTGTGTGTGTGTGTGTGTGTGTGTGTGTGTGTGTGTGTGTGTGTGTGTGTGCGTATTGGTGGAAGGGTGGCACACAATTCAATCCATGATAGCCAATTGCATGTTTTTCATCAAATTTAAAAAAATACTTGGCCATTATCCTTTTTTTCTTCCTTCCCCTCTTCTGGGGCATAATTATACAAAAGTGAGACTATTTGGTAGTCTTCCACATGTCTGACACTCCAATGTTTTAGTCTTCCTCTTTCCACACTTCATTATATTTTTAAGTTTTTTTATATTTTCTATTATAGTGCATAATATCCTTTTAATCTTATATTATGTTCTTTCGCTTTATTTTTCAAATGTCAAGGAGTGCTTTTTAAAATATTTTTCTATCATTGTCTCTATGTCTCTGTCTCTCTGTGTGTCTCTCTGTGTCTCTTTCCCTCTCTCCCTCTTTCTCTGTGCTCCGCCATTGACTCAAATGTTCAAACTTTTGTACATTTTTGAAATTTTAAGAGGGTTTCACTAAGTTGCCCGGGCAGAACTCAATCTCATGATTGTTCTGTCTCGGCCTTCCTGAGTATTTGGATTAGAGAAGTGCACCATCATACTCAGCTGTCATTTAAATCATTAAAACATACTCTGCATTTCTTTTCTTCTAATGTTCATATATTCATCTACTTATTTAAATACACTGAATACATTTTACTGGGCATTTCAGTGACTTTTTCTTCTATTCTGTCATCTTTGATTTTTAAGTCTGTTTCTTGTGGTTTTTTTTTTTTTTTTTTTTTTTTTTTTTTTTTTTTTTTTTTTTTTTTTTTTTTTTTTTTTTTTTTTTTTTTTTTTTTTTTTTTTTTTTTTTTTTTTTTTTTTTTTTTTTTTTTTTTTTTTTTTTTTTTTTTTTTTTCTTTGCTTTAGATGGATGTTGCTTCATTGTAAAGCTGGCTATTCTTGACTGAATGTTACATTTTATTGTTGTGGTTGACACCCTGTGTCAAGCTGAGGGGTAGGAAGCATTTCACATCCTAGGAGAGTGCCTGCCCTAGAGTGACTCAGCATAGGAAGGGTAGAGATGGAGTCTGCATTGCCACCTCCTTGGTGGGGTTCTGACCTTCTCAGCGTGCTACTTCCTTGGAGTGGAAGGAAGGGAATGAGGCTTGATAGATGACACAGTAGTCGCTCTTTCATCTGCTCATCTCTGTTTTCCACTTACATGAATGGTTGTCCTCTGCCGCAAGCCACTCTGCCTTGGAACCAGCTGAGTATGGACTGAAAACTCCACTAACTGTGAGCTAAATAAGCCTTTCCTTCTTTAATTTTGTGTTTTGGATATTTTGTCCTAACACCTAGTAAAAAATACCTGAGACAATTATGAACTCTTTGTTGCTGTTTACTGGATTTTCCTCTTTTCCTTTAAATCATGTCGAATTTTGTATTGGCGTGAGGTCAAGTTACTTGGGATCAGTAGCATTCTTGCAAGTCTTTTGTCTTGAATTGTGTTAAAGGAAACCTAGAGTAGAATTTAGTTAGAGGTAATATAATTCCAAGACTAAAGCAGTAAGTGCTGTTCTGAAAACTCTATTTGATATTTTTATGGTCTGAGTGTACCTAAAAATGCTCATGCTGTCATGGGGGGTGGGCTTTGGGGAGGCAGCTGAATCTCAGGCTTATGGCTGATTCACCATCCAGTGCTGAGATGAGTGCTACACCCACCCTAGGGCAGGCAGGCTGCACACAGTAAGAGATGAACCCAGGCCTCCTCTCTCTCTCTCTCTCATTGCTTTTGCTCTCTTCCACTGCCACCCTGCTTTGGAGCAAGCCAGTTAGAGTCCTCTACAAACCTCTAAAAAGTGAGCTAAATGAGCCGTTCATCCTTTGTCAGGTATTTTGTCTCAGCAACAATAAAAGTAAGATAGATCCTAAATATTATAAAACTTTTAACAATAGCTTAGAGGACAAAAACTGTTTCAAATATTGTGTGTACTCCTGGAATTGTTTTCAAAATACATATCAAATACCCTTTATCTCTCATCACTGATGTTTTCTCTTTAGTCCTTACTACTGTACTATAAATGATGTATTTACCTAAATTTTAGTGTTCTTTCTTACGTAAATGCTCGGAAGGGGAGAGGATTTTGTGTTATTCAATATTATGCTACTAGGTCCCAGTATAAAGTCTGATTCATTATAGGCAATATATATTTGTAGTTTAGGTGAATGATTGAACATGTTATCTCACTTAAGTATTTAGTATTAAGTATTCTCCTTATTTTTCATTTCCTGAAGTCCTACAATTAAAAGAATGAATGGTTATTGATAAGCACTGGCAATAAAATACTATCACTCATGAGACTTAGTTTACATATGATTATTTCATCCTCATCCTTGTGTGTTAAAGATTGCATGTTGCACAAAAATATGCAGTGATATGCAGGTTTGAGGTCATGTTAGGTTAATATGTGGATTGCAATAATTTCCCAACCTATGAGAATAAGTGTTTTATACCTTAATGTGCCCATTTTAAAAATAGGTACAATATTGTAACAAATTAGGAAATATCTTGTAAGATCCTCAATCTCCCCATTCTATTTTGATTGGTTGCAGGATATTTCTTACATTTCTCTCTTTTATTCTTGGTTGCACCATGTTGAAGAACTTCTATCTGATTTCTCTTTTTGGTGCAGTGGCAGGAAGAAGCACTAGACCATGATGATTCTTTCATAAGGAGTTAGACCTCTCCTAGATGGTGGCACCTTCTAACAGTCCTTTTCTCTTAGCTTCCTCTTCAACAGGACTGCTTTGCACAACAAGGCCTACAAACATTCCCTGGATCTGTGCACTATGGGCCCAAGACAGAGTTTAGTTCCTCTGGTTGAGGTCTGATTTAGTGATAAAACTGTTGACTGTGAAGCCAGAAAGATCTAATTCCAAATTCAGGTTCTAATATCTAATAACTGAGTGTATGCCCTCATGAATGTACTCCATGTATCCAAGGCTCAGATTCTCCATAAGTGAAAATTATAGTTCCACAAAATTATTAAAAGATCTAAGGATGCAATGCAAAACTCTTTGTAAGTGCATAATAATGCTATTGGCAACTGTACTTCCAATACCAATATTCATGAGATAAACCAGCCATCAAAAAGTCTAGAACATCATTGAAGTATAGTCTAAAAGCCTAACTTGTATTTCAATCTAACTCAATATCTGTAGAGCTTCAATTTATTCTATTGGGCTCATATCAACTGTCTTCCAGTATCATATTGATACATTAGTGATGAGGGTCCCTACAAACAAAGCTATTAGGACCTTTTTTGAGTCATCTCTTTCCCATATGAAATATTTTCATTCTTTTCCTTTTCACATGTGACATAACACTGCAACCTGTTTTTGTGACAGTGGACATTTCCAGTCATCTTTGGGCTTTCTTCCTCATTTCTGTGCATGTAACACTATCAATCTTTACTTCTTTATTTGAAGAAATGAGCAGTGTATACATTTTTGGGACAATAAGAAATCTAGTAACAGTAGCCCTCTTAACTAGCGTACTTTTTGGCAGCAGCATCTTTTTTTAGTTTTTAACACAGGTTCTTGCTCTGTAATTTCCGCTGGCTTTGTATTCATTATATAACTCAGGCTGGTCACAGACTCATAGCAAGGCTTCTATCTCTATTTCAGAGAGCTGAGATTCAAGAGGGATTCTAATGTGCACTACTACATCTGCCAGCATCTTCATCTTGACATGAAGTTTATCTGTTCAGTTATAAACTTCTCTCTTCAGTTCAGTGATCTGTTCTTAGCTAATCCCTGTTTCCATGGGCATATTTGTTGTTTTTTGTAATAATTTTATTGAGAAACAAATAATAATGAGACAGTTTCAAAACTTATTATTAGGACAGTTTCAATAATAAATACATTGCATATTGTTGTATTAGTGGTTATTCATTGTACAAGATGCAGACATGATATCTTGTCCACAAACATTATTAGAACAAATCTTTTATGCATTGAATTAAAATCATGTAGCTGTATAACTATCCTAACTATCTTGAATATACAGATATAAAATGGTAGTTCATCTGTATCCCCTTCTCTTTGTTTAATTTTGTCAGAGAAGGGCATTGTATTGTCATTTAAATATTGTAGGTGCTTGACAGCAAAATATTGCAATATAGTCCAGTAGCATAAAATTGTAGTGGGTTTTCCATAGGACTAGCAATGTCAGAAGTTGTTGACTTGAGCCTCTTGCAGTTCAGCATATTAATATGGCTTTTCTTTTTATACCACATTTTTATACTTTTCTGCTAGATGGTTAAGACCAAGATAAAGCAAGACCTATATAACAAGAAATGTAACTTTTGTATCTGATAAGGTCAGTCAAGTCCTCTCAGGGTTTATCCTGTAACCTATACCTCACTTTGTAGATCCTTTGTCAGTGTCAGCCACATGGATGAATCATGGTCATTGCTTGACCAATTTGCTCTCTGAAAACCTGAGAGAATGTTTTCTCTCCATGTGACTCTCCTTAGGCACACTCTACACCATTGATCACATTTCTATGTGGCCCCATAATCTCCTTGATCAGAAAATTTGGGACACAACTGAGTTATATGACACTACAGTACAGGTTCTTCTATGTCCTGAGTCTTCACTGACCTTGAAAGGCAAGGGCCAAAATGTTGGCCGACCTTGTAGCCCTTCTTTTTCTCTTATTTTTGGTCTGCAAATTTAAGATACTAAGCCTCCAGAAGAGAAGGTTATTATTACCCTACAATATATGCAGTTGGGTTTAACCTAACTATCTGTCTGATTATCAAACATCTTAGGCATAACGTGGAACAAGTATTCTGTGTTAGGGCATGATCATGCAAGAAGCAGACAGAGGTGCACACTAAAGAAAGAGTTGGGCATGATTATTACTTCTGATTAAAGAGAATATTTCAAATAGGTCTTTATCAGGGTGTTGTTAAAAGAGGAAACTAATCAACATTCTTTTATCCTATAACCCTATAAACAGGCATTAACATTAATGTAACTTCCTAACTTGATCTCTTGATTGTTATCAAAGTTTCTTCAAAAGTTAAAACTAATATAATGTGAGTGAAATAGCATTGGCCTTTAATACTTTTTAATCCCAATGACTTTCCTCATTTTTGCTTTTGAGCTTACACGTTTAAATAACAATAAGGCTGCATATACTTAACAGTTTTTAATCTTTTCCCCTTAACACCAGGAGACAGTTACAATAAAAATGGTGCCAAAAGTAAATAGTAACAGGTAAAGGAGATTTGGATTTTGAAATCAAGCACATACATGGTAGAGTGATGTAGCACAGAAGACTAGGAGAATAGCCCACCACATTAACTACAGGATGGATTTTAAGTGAACAGCACAAACAAAGGTATGAGTTATGGAGAACCTATGCTTCCAGTTGAATTGCCACAGTGAACAGAGCCTTTTGGAACTGCATAGATTGATGTTCAGATGTCAGCTGGTGATCCCAGGCCCTGCTGAAGGCTGAACAGGACTTTTCTCTGAGCTCCATTTCATCACATTTCACTCAAGACTTCCACCTTCTTGGAAACATTGTTTCATCCATCTCCTCAATATCCCTTTATGAGTTTAGATTGCAAATATATAGGACCTGCTCTACAATCAAGAAAGCTGAATTGCAGGGAAATGAATCAGCCTGCTCAAGGTCTCAGTTGGTGATAGAGGTTGAGTGAAAACTGGAGTGGACCCAACAAGGCATCCCAAGGTACTTGGCAGTGTTGCTCCAATTCTTTCAGGGATGTTCATAAGCTATTCATGAGGGCAGAAAGTGCAAAGGGGCTAACAGGAAGCCTCTATGAGGCAGTGTTCTCTTGGGAACAGTTACCATGCTTTCTCTTGAGAACCTTCTACATTTTCAGAGGAGCAGAATTAATGATTGCAGTTTAACACAGACACAACTCATACAGTCATAGACGCCATTTACAATACAGACATGTAGAGCTCAGAAATGTTTCTGAGAGCTTATTACACTCTAAGGAAATTCTTGGGTTTCCTGAAGCCACAGACTAAATTAGAGTTTCTTTTCCCTCAGAGGAAATTTGAGAAAGAACATTAAAAATCCTTCCCAGTCAGTCCTTTCTACAGACAAGATTTGGCTTGAAAAGTTTAGAATATTGTCCTCATTCTGTGGTTCTCTTCATCTCCAAGTAAATCTTTAGAGCTATATCTGGGGGATTTGAGACATTTTTGTGGTTTCCCACACTTTTTCTCACTAGCAGGGAGTCCAGTGAGTGCTTAGGAAAGGAGAGGAATGGAGCGCACCCGTAGCTGAGGCCCATCGCCCTGTCTGCGGCCCTGCAGGCCATGCAGGAGAGGAGCTGCTGTCAAGGGACAAAGGAACATGAGAAGTTAGGTGGAGATTTTTCCTCCAGTAATTTGCAATGTAAATGACACAATTTTCCAAGACTTTTAGTATTAGTGTTAGCCAAAATTTAGATATATCATTATAGTCACAAGTTTCCTGGATGATACATGAAAAATTATGAGCTCCTTTCTAATGATGGAAAATATTTTTACATCTTGAGCCACTAAAAAGTGTACATTCTCTTTTAATATATTGAAACCTTGAGTGTTGTTATATATAAAGTGTCAAAAATAATATTATTATTTTAAACATGCTATTTTAAGCACATGTGTACATATACAATCTTGTTTAATAAATTTGACAATCTTAAATGTGCTTTTTATTTGTATTTTTTGTATGAGGAAAATAGAACTCAAAGAGACTTTCACTAATGCACAAATGGAATAATATGACACCAAAGCATGAGTTTAAAATTAAAATAAAAAGAAAAGAGAACTGCCATTTATGTACTCATCCAAACCATTGATCTGAAGAGTTAAGAGTACTTTGGAGCAAAGATCATTGTCTAATTGTTAGACTGATCTATATGGCAGGTTAGAAGTATTAGGAGCAGTTCTTTGATGAAAACTTGAAGGTTCACAAAACTGTAAATTCTTCACTGTGAATTCCTTAATATCAACCATATATTAAATAGCAGAGTCAAAACTGTTAAATCTGTTTATAGTGAATCTTTCTTTATTGCTTAAATTTCATCCAAGAGAAAAATCATGGCTTCAATCATAGTCAGTAAGATCAGAGTAGAATTTTCATAGAATGTACCATTTTCATGACAGCAGTCACATGGTATAATTCTACACAGCTTGATCTGTGCCCATTGTAAGATGTCCACATACATCCTTGGAGGACTGTGTGACAGACACACAGCCAATGGGCCATTGGTGTCACATGTGTCAAAGCAGCCTTTACTTGTTGTTTAGCTCTACAAGCATTTATGCATGCTCCATCCGAGAGCTTTGAACATGTGGGGTTTGAATAACTTTTGGACCCAAAATATAACTGCTATATTCTTCCAGGTTGTATCACAAACTCAGTGTCTGTCTTGAGTCTGGGCTCCTGTAGGAGAGCCATCAGAGCAATTGAACCTCCCCACACTCCCCTGTTAGGTAGGCAAGCAGATGGATGAGAGACAGAAAGATGAGGGGACAAACAATATGTTTAATTGTAGAAGGACCAGACTTGTGGGTCTGATACTGAGTTTCTCCTCACAGGAGGCCTTCCATAGCAAGAGGGCTTCAAGAAATCCCAGTTTATCTCATTAGCATCATCTACAGTTCACCTGTCTTCTCCACTCAAATTCAGTTGTAGGCCAAGAGCTCAGCAGTGCTACTGTCATAATGTTAGACACCCGCAGAGCTGTAACTTTTGAAGTACAAGTATAGGACTATATACTTTTCAATTAGATGTTGAAAACACAAGCACTCACAGACATTAACTGGTACAGGCCAACTACTGTTCTCTTAAGTTAATAGGTATACACTAATGGCATGACCAACAGTCAAGCTATGGCCTCAAGAACTGTAGAAGATGTGGAAATTTTAGTCTGCAGCATGACAGAAAGTCCTTTGGAAAGGTTTTGCATGATTAGTTTCTTTTGGAAATGAAGATTGCCAATTGGATTAGTCAGCCACAGCTTGGCAGGACATTGATCCAATTGCATTTTGTCATTGTTCACTCATCTCTCCATTTTCTTACACACGGAGGAGCACAGAAAATGATTGCCTTTTTACAGGACTCACCAAGACTCTGTACCAAAGCTATTTTACTTGAGAAAGTAAAAAACAGCAATCTTCCTTTCCCCTTTCCTCTTGAACCCAATAAAATTTAAACTTCAAGTTCATTCCCCCCAAATAAAATATTGCCATTAAATACTCTAGATCTATGGTCAGATCCAAGATTTCTTTGTTCAGAAGATTATTACATCAAAATTTCAATCGGATGGTATTATTACTATTATTTGCAAATGTCTAGTAGTCATTTATAGTCTACAACTATGAGGTTATTGTTCCCTATCTATCTTATAATTTCAACTAAATCAAGCAATGAAAATTTTATAGCGCATCCCTAATTGTGCACCAGACTGGAACTGTTCACACAAATTCCAAGCAATTATAAGGCTTTCTGGGAAACATTGGCAGCAAACACTAGATTAAATGTTTATAACAGCAAACTAGATGGGAAACAGAGATAAGGAAAATCTCATGGAAACTTATTTTTTCTCCCAAACCACAACACTACTTTAAATTAACCTGGCTAAGGGGAAGCATTAGCAGATTGTTGCCCAATAAGAGGTTTTTGGTAAGTAATAAATTTTACACTGTGGGAATCATCTTAAAAGACTTAATTCTTCCTGACATCTGTGACCAATGTTAGAGATACCAGATACAATTGATGAATGACCGTAATCAAATGCCGATATTGTAAGTTAACAAAGTAGATGCTTTAAAGCTAAAAATTGGACTCACATAATACAAGAGTTGGAAATAAATCATCTGAAAATATTTAGCTGTAAGTAAGAATGCTTGATGTGGAGACTGTAACCGATTTACTCATGCTAAAAATACTTTAAGTGCTTGAGAATTCAGGGAATAGATTGTGATTTTTTATAGCTAAAAATTTGTCTGTTAATGGAATTAGGCAATAAGTTTCTCACTGCCTTGATCTTGTGCTGGCTTTCTCTTGTGTGATTAAAATGAGCAGCACTAATGTACACATATGATGAGAGCAACAATTCTAAGGTTCCAGGCCCCCTTGCTGTTAGGTGCCCTCAGTTCTGGGAAGAATTGCTAGCAAGTGCCAACATGCACTCCTCTATATTCTTAAAACAAACTGGAGATATTTTTAGTATAATTGCACAAGACTGCCCTCTATTCACTCTCTGGATTTCTCTCCATCCCACCTCTTCCTTGTTGGGTGGTATTTGAGTAGTTGTAAACTTTTTGGATTGTGGCTAAGTAAAGCAAGTGAAACTTGGGAGACATTTGTGTGTGTGAGAGGCAGTTAAATTTGCGATGTGTCTTTGTGAGAGACAGTCAGGCCCCTACATAGTTAAGCTACTGCTGTGTCTGAGCTTAGAAACAGCTCCTGGTAATGGTCCCACCACACACTGTATCTAGTCTCTTGTCACACTGATGCACAGAGATATGGATCACAGGCTATATATACTACATTAACACACACCACACTTCAGGTACCTCTTAGAGAAGAGAAGTTTAAGCTTTATGAAACAGACTAGGTGTGGTGGTGCACACTTGTAATCCCAGTGCTTGGGAGGCTGAAAACAAGAGGATCACTATCAACCCAATCTGTGTATTGAGACCCTGTAGACCCTTACTAAATATATAAAAAATAAATAAATATATTTCAGCGTTGATTAGCTGATGGAAAATTTCCCAGAAAGATGATGTGCAAAATGTGCTTAAGATTTAAACCATAGCATAATTGAAGAAGGAGAAGAAGAAGGAGGAGGAGGAGGAGGAGGAAGAGGAAGAGGAAGAGAAAGAAGAAGAAGAAGAAGAAGAAGAAGAAGAAGAAGAAGAAGAAGAAGAAGAAGAAGAAGAAGAAGAAGAAGAAGAAGAAGAAACAGCCTTCCAAAATATGTTTCTTCAGGCTTCAGAATAAGAAAATAAACAAGCTACAAAAAATATTCAGAAAGTTTGTAAGGCCTGAAGTTGATATTATAGCAATTACTTAAAGTGAATTGAAACAAATGAGAAATTGGAGGCTCCTAATTTGAACATATATGAAAAGTATCTCTGTTCCTATGGTAAATAAAATTAAAAGTTGCTCTTTTGCCATCTTTAATTTTATTTACCATAGGAATCAGGAGAATACATGTAAAATTAGTGAGATACATAATATAAGAAATAAAGGTGAGCAGTAAAAAATCATGTAGATTTTAAGAAAGGACTTTAACAAAGATTGCTATGTCATAGCAAAAGCAGGAACTTATTAAACTGAAGAGACACATTTTGAGTTGAAGAAATGATCAAACTCTGGGATTATTATCAATCTAATAAATAATATAATTAAATTATATTACTAAATTTGGGAAAATATTTAAATGTCTTGCTATATACATTCTGTAGAGTGCCCTTTCCCAAACCTGATGGCTTATACTCCACAAGCTGAGAACAGTCTTACATTTTTAAATACATGTAAAAGAAAAAGATCATGATAGAGGACAGGAAGAGATGCAAACACAACTTTCATTTCCTTTGCATTGGGTGAAGTACATGGTGTTGTGAAGGATGAGGAGAAGGGAAGAAAACCAAAACAGAAAGCAGGAAGAAAGACAAGACTGAGAACAGGAGCTACCACCAGCAGGGTGAGGATGGGACCACAGACCCCGCAGTATGCCACAAAGCCTAAGCTAGCTGTTTCCTGCTCCCTCTGTGCAGCTCTCTGCAGGGCTCTCTTGGCCAGTTTCACTTGTGTGTCCAGCAGTCTGTTGGCAGGGGAAGTGTAGCCTGGCGACCTGCCTCTTTCCTTGGGCTTTGGTGGCTGGGTGACAGGCAATTGGTATTTCAGAATGACTAAGCCAGCCTGTCACTCAAAAGGGATGTCGGGTTCTGTGGTCCTGAAATGATGGTGGTGCTTCCCACAATAGCAAGCAAAGAGAAGCCTATACCCAAGCTTGTTAAAGCCTCCTTACCTCAGTTATATTTATTTATTGCTGGGACAAAATATCCAACACCCCAGATTAGGAAAGGAAAGGTTTATTTAACGTTTAGTCTATATTTTGCTGGCTCTGAAACTGACTGGCACATGACAAAGGATGGTGGAAAACAACAAAGAGCAGGGCTGGGGAGATGGCACAGTGGAATAAGCGCTTCCCTGGCAAGTGCAAGGGCCTGAGTTCAAACCCTGGTTCCAAAGAGCAGAAGAAGAAGAAAGGAACAGCAGCTGCTCACAATTACAGAAAGACGAGGTAGAAAAAATAAAATAAAATTGTGTGGACCTTTAAAAATCAAAGTCCTGTATATTCATTGATTTGACATGAAATAATAACAGCACCAATGGTGTAAAAGTGCCCGTACACCATGGCTACAAGGGCACTGATAAATAACACTAAATAAGTGATGTTAACTCAATGATTACTTAAAATTAATCATATACAATGCAGTTTTAAATGTCTTGAAAATTTCCTAAAGAAATATGGTGGATATTTTCCAAAATTTGCAATAATTCTGCAACTTTACATGACATTAGTCATAGCAAGTGGTGAATTTGAATGAATCTTTGCTAAATTAGCAATGACTTATTATGATTAATCATAGTGGAATAAAATCACTTATTTTCCTTTTTTTATTAAAAAATTATAAAATTTCTTCTAAAATAAACATCATATTGAAAAAGTATTACCCAATCACAATCATATCACATATCTATGAAGCAAAACATGGAGCATAGAAGAGCTGTAGATAGATGTTCATCAGGGATTTCATTTAAAGGGTGTGGGTTTTGGATTATATGAGGTGAACAGTGTTCTCAGTTTTTTGCATTTGTAATTTGTTATGACTGCTTTCCTTATCCTAGCACACACTTGTTTCTATACCTAGTTTTGCATTCTTGCCCTTGCATGGGCCTATAAATGTCCTATTTTCAGGTACCATAAAAATTTGCTTTCCTCAGGGAATGACCAACAGATGTTACAGTCCCAGAGACAATGGCCGGTGCAAGAGCAGCTGGAGGGAGAGATACGGGGCAGCAGCCTGGTGTCCTGCAAGGGTGTCCTGATTTCCCTGGTAAATTATCCCTCTCTCTGCACAGGCTTTTCAGGCAGATTGTTCATGGTTGTCGTTGAAGACCCTTCTTTCTCGTTATTACTCTGAACCTTCATTCTTCTACTGCACAGAAGATGCCCCTCTAAATTAATGAGAAATATGTGGAAACTGCAACTTTAGCACATACTAACCATTATGGATTTTACAATTCCTATGAGCAGAGCACTATGTTAAGTGCCAAAATTTCTGGAGAAATATTAAAATATTTGCTTTAAAACCAAATGTTGAAAGATAGTACCTGCTAAACTTAGTATGTGGCACATAATTCATCACATGTAAAGATTCAAGTGACTTTAAGGGGTACATGCATATATAGAGATCTGCTTTGAAGAGAAACTCAAAAAGGATGGAAGAGCCACGACTGTAATCCCAGCACAACTGGAGGCTGAGGCAGGAGGGTAGTCAAGAATTCAAGGCCAGCTTGGGCTACATAAGGGAGTTTAAGATCAGCCTGCACTACATAGTGAGATCTTGTGTTTAAAAAGCAAAAACAAAATCAGGAAAAGACAAAGGAGGAAGGAAGGAAGGAAGGAAGGAAGGAAGGAAGGAAGGAAGGAAGGAAGGAAGGAAGGAAGGAAGGAAGACTGATGAGCAAAGAATGCTTATATTCAGGGATATGGTTTCCTTTATATTACACAGTGCCTTTCACAAATCATGAAGTTGAAGTTCCCAACACACCCACTACAAAACATCTAATCTGAATTCCCTCCTATACCCAAGAAGTGTTCGATTTGTCTCCACCCTCACCAGACTGACTTTTCCAGAGTCACCCAGCTAGCCTTAGATAGTACCTTCCATCTGTTTCCTTGGTACCCTCCCAGGCAATCAGGGTGGCACTGTATGAAACCGGCATCTGTTCTTTCTTTATTTTTTGGTAGTGGGGAGCAAACTCAGTACTTTGCACTTACCAGCAGGCACTGTGCTACTGAGATATCTCCCCAGCCCCCAATACCTGCTCTTTATAGTTTCCCCTAGACTGACTCAGTACCCTAGGCTACTTGTGCTTCCCATTCAGTACCCTTTCAGATATTATTTGAAGGCTAAAAACCTAATGCACTAAAAACTGAATTCACTTTCACTTTATATTTTTTTCTCCTTGTATTGTTGAAACATTGAGAGACTAATTCTCAATAATGAAGTCTATTGTCTCCATTCTAAACACTGCACAGTTAGTTCAATGAGAAGAAAGATTTATACTAATAGTTTTTAGAAAAGATATAATATCTGTATCTTGTACTATGAATAACTACTATAAACACAATAATATTCAATGTATTGACTGTTGTAACTGTCCTACTAACTTGTTTTGAAACTGTCTCATTGCTATTTATTTCTCAAAAAAATTAATATAAGAAATAAAAAAGAATGAATAGCTATTACAAAGTAAAAAAAAAAAAAAACACAAAATCTGTGCAGAGACACTATCAAGGAAGCAGAATGATAGACTTTTATACTTGTGTATCGTCATTAATAAAAGACTGAATTCCACATATCATAGTATCTTTAAGTGTTCAGCAAATGTTAGAAATATAATAATTATTTGATTGTAAGAATCAGGCAGTTGCTAGTGTCTAGCTTCTCCTTGTCATCATTCGTCAATTCCACATGACTATAGGAGTTGATCCTGAGTAGACAGAAAAGAGACTGAGATGAGTCATTTCTAAATGGCTCCTAGGACAGTTTCTATGGCAATTAGAAATAATTCATAGTTGTAGGTGGAACATGTACAGCAGTTTCATTATTTTTTGTCTTTTTCTCAAATACCCATTCTAAGAATACAATAAAAGTAAATAGGATAGTTATTACTATATTTAGAGAAAGAAATTAAGGTTCAAAGCCGGGCATGGTGGTGCATGCTTGTAATCCCAGCACTTGGGAGGCTGAGGCAGGAGGATAGTTGTGAGTTTGAGACCAGCCTGAGCTACAAAGTGGGTTTAAGGCCAGCCTGAACTGCATAGTGAGACCCTGTCTCAAAAAGACAAAAAAAAAAAAAAAAAAAAAAAAAAAAAAAAAAAGAA
>PVKA01022084.1:0-37665 GCA_004027165.1 Ctenomys sociabilis
CTCTTTCTCTCCCTTTTTCCTTCCTTCCTTCCTTGGATATTGGGGATTTTGAACCCAGGGCCTTCATACTGAGCTACATTTCCAAGCCTTTTTAAATTTTTTATGTTGAGTCAGCATTGTACTAAGTTGTCAAGTTGCCCAGAATTGGTTTGAGGTTGTGATCCACCTGCCTCATTCAACCTGCCAGACTGCTGGAGTTACAAATGAGTGCTACCTTGTCCAGCTTAGAATCACTCTTAAATCCTTATTTTTCTCTCTAACTTTTCTCTTCCTAATATATGTACAAATACCATAGGGGGGCTGGGGAGACGGCTCAGTGGAATAAGTGCTTCCCTGACAAGCACAAGGGCCTAAGTTTGGTCCCCTGTTCTACCAATGAAAAAAAAAAAAAAGACTAAACAAATACCAGCAGGTTTTCTTTTAAGTCATGTCCAGGACCCAGTTACTTCTCTGTGCTTAACATCATATCTGGGTGCGCGATGTGGTGAGCATTCACTTAGTGGCCCCCTATCAACTCTCTTCACCCTTGCTTTCTTTGAAATCCATGCTTGATGCTGTAACAAAAGTAGATTTTAAAATATGCCCTTCAGTTTCTTTTGCTTGAAAGTATCTAAAATCTACCTGAAAGACTTACAGTAAAAGTGGTAAGTACGTGCACTCCACTGGCTTTGTTCTTCCACAAGCTTTTTCTTCCTGAAAACTCTCAATCTCCCTGACTCTGTATTCATCCCTCTGCTCTTTCCTCTGCCTCTGTTCAGCTGTTTTTCGTTGCTCTCACTGTACTTCCTTCCTCAGCAGCAGCAGTTCCCAGCGCTCTCTCACTGACTTGCTATTCTTGTGTAGCCATGTTGACAAAGGGCCTCCCATAGTATCTCGTGGTTTTAAGAATATGCTTAGCTGGGGAGATAGCTCAGTGGTCTAAGTGACAGCCTGGCAAGCGTAAGGACCTGGGTTTGATCCCTGGTACCACGTGCCATGCTGGGGTACACCATGCCCACCACTGAAACTGGGTGTGGGGGTACAGGCCTGTAATCCCAGTGCTGGGGAGGCTGAGACAGGAGGATCACTGTGAGTCCCAGCTGTGTAGTGAGACCCTGTACCAGATAAATAAATAAATAAATAAATAAATAAGCCCTGCATGCTAATAACTTACCCAGTGCTGTCTCCTGCCCTAGCCTTTTCCTTTAGTTCCACTTTGGGATAGACAATCATCTCCAGGTTGTAACCACAGAGAGTCTTATAAGCATCTCCTGGGATGCAGTACATCCAAAGCAGATGGTGTCGCTTCTCCTCACATCGGTGCTTTCTTCTGTATTGGATCTCCAGCTGCTGAAGTCACAAACGTAGAAGTCAATTTAATCCCCTGTTCCCTTTTCACTCCTCAGATCCAGGTTACCACCAGAAGATCCTGCTGACTTTTCCTTCCACTGATTTCCTCGAATTCCTCCCTTCCCTTTCTCTTGGCAATGACTTCCCGTGCGACCTCCTTTCTGCTCCACAGCAGCGGCCTCCCAACTGCCACCCGCACCTGTCTTCCTTCTCCTAAATCCATCCTCTCTGCAGACACCACGGTGCCCTCCATAGAGCGTAAATCTCTTCCTACAGTTCCCCTGCCGAAGCCCCTCTGATTGCTCCACTGCATGGAATAAAATCCATGTTTCCTCTCCGGGTGTACAAGGCCCTACCTGGTCTCTCTTGCTTTATTTCACTCCTCTCCTAATCTCATTTGCTCAGTTTGTACAGAATTGCCTGCCTTTCTCCCCTTAGCTTCTTGCTTCTGCACCTTGGCTCCTATGATTTCTTCTGCCTAATCCTTTTCTTTATCTGACTGCTTTGTTTGCATCTCTCAAGATTTATCTTGTCTTCACCCAGGAAGCCACCTGTGTTCCAGCCACCTTGGTGAGATATGCTCTCTCTTATTGTTTGCAGCATAATTGAGATTCAATCCATTGGAGATTGAATGCAAGTGCACTAGTGTACACAGTACTTCGTGGAGACTTGGATCTAGGGACGCCTAGCACTCTTTCCATGGTGCAGGTCGTGAGACTTACAGTAAAAGTGGTAAGTTGTGAGAATGCTGCTTCCTGATCCGCAGCTGTATTTTTTCAGAGAAGAGAAAAATCAAAGGCGGTTTTCATTGTCAGTCTACATCTTGAATGTGTAGAGGAGAGAGATGCGTGTGACTTGGAACATTCTGTAGCTCAGAGCGAGTGATTTCGTGTTGCCACATTGGTCTAGATGAAGGGTGGCCCCTGTGGATGCCTGGCAAACGGGCTGGGACAGATGAAAGGCTGCTTCTCCTCTCACCTTTCCCACGTATCAGAGCTCTCCCGGTCTGATCCAAATGTCCCGAGCCAGCTCTAGTTTGCAGATGGCACTGAACATCCTAATGTTGCATGTAGGCACTTGAAGACAAGCTCTCATAAACAGCTCCCGGGCCCTGGGAGGCAAGCCAAATCCCATTTTTGTGTTGTCTGCAGAGATGCTTGCTACAAAGCAAACAGCACATTAGCCGCCTTCTGAGTTCTTCTGCAAATGGACTGTGAAATTGTGGCTGGATGCTCCAGAGCTGTATCTTTTTGTCTCTTTGATGATGATTAAGAGAAACCTGATTGGGAGGATGGGGGTTGATGGAGGAGGCGGGGGCAGATGGACAGCAAAAGAAGAGCAACTGTGGAAGAAGGAGCACACCCCCTCGACCAAATGCTTCATTTGACCTTCAGAAAATTGGAATACAGATCAGATGACTTAGCGTTCACTCAGAAATTAACTGCCTCTGTTTGTTCCAGGGCCTGGAAATGAGGAAAGAGCCAGGGGATTGTGACCATAGAATTAGAATAAAGGAAAATGTCTCAAGCAATTATTAACTATTAAAAAAACCATCTCAATATTCACTTGTCAGATGGAGTGAATGAAATTGAATTGATTTTTAAATAGTATTTCTTATTTCCTATGACATGGATATAAATTCAGGGTTAAAAATTGCTGTATGCTGTAAAGAAATTATTTTCAATTTGTTTTTGTGATGCTAGAATTTCTGCATCAACTTTCAGCCCACAGGCTAATTAAGAAAAAAATATGCCCAGAAGGTGGATCAAATGAGGAACCCGGGGAGGGAGAGGGGGAGACATGGTCCAGGTTTACTCTTTTGCTTTTGTAGGATCTGCAGGCCAAGATGTACAGAGAATAAGGAGACGTTAATCCCCCATGTGACTGAGACAGTCTCTATTAACATGAAGAGAAGCAAGAGATTTGTTTGCAGTTTCTTTTCTTGTCTAGACTGGACAATGTGAGATGGATAAGCTGTAAAATGATTATCCATCAGAGTGGCCATAGAAGTTTTCTTTCACTGCAAACACTGTAGATGTTTGGGGTGCCTGTGGAACACCCCTGGGAGAGCCTTCTGTGCTGCTGTATGCCCACCTCGTAGGGATCTTTACTTACACAAGTGTAACTTGGTTGAGAGAAGCAGAAGTGTACAGCTAGACAATTGTATCTCTCAGCCTCCCTCCTGGGTAGGAGTGAACCTGGGACAGTTATGGCCAATGAAGTAAAACAGTAAGTTGTGAGATTTTGGAAAATGTCTTAAAAGGATGGCATGGTCATTTAACTTGCACTCCATTTTTAAATTCTCCCCTTGGACACGAAGGCTGGACAGACAGTAGATATCTTGTGATGAACAACCAGGGAAAGAATTTCAGACATCTCTCCTGGATACTGCACTGTTAAACTTGCATTCCATTCCTTAATCTCTTCTTGTAACACAGGGGATAGTGAACCTTGCATTTCTTAGTGTGAGTGACTCTTACTTGGTTGCTATGTTATATGAAACTAAACCCAAGGCTGGCGAGATAGGTTAGTGGACTAAGCGCCTGCTTAGTCAAGGATTGAAGTTCAATCCACAGAGCCATATGCTGAGCCAGCCGCTCCCTGAGAGTACACTGGGCTGGCCAGTGTCTGCGCATGGTGACACATGTCTGTAATCCCAGCACTGAGGAGACTGAAACAGGAGGATTACTATTAGTTTGAGCTCTATACTGAGACCCTGTATCACATACATTAAACAACAAACCAACCAACAAACTAAGGAAACCCAGTCCTTAGGAGAGACTTCATTTATCAGAACACCAGCTTATTTGTGGACTAGATTATGGGTTGTAAGAAGAAGAACCTGGCTCAGTCATGAGCATGTGATGGCAGTTGATGAAGCCATGGCCAGTAGCGAGATACGGGAGGAAATATGCTTTCCTTTGGAGGGGAAGGTTTCTGTGCTCTTGAAAAGAGGCCTATCAGAAAAATGGTAGCTTGCCTTAGACATTCTTGAGGGACAAAGATGTTGCAGCCCTCTTCTCACCATGAAGGGAAGTGGCTTGGGGGTGAAGCTAATGGCAGAGTGGGTATTTGGGAGGAGTCAGTCCTTGCTGACGTCATGGATCTGTCAAATATCATTCTGGAGAAAGACTGTATTTGGGCTTCTGGTTTTCCTTTATCCGTATCTCTCTCTATCTCTAGCTGTGGTTCTTACTCTAGCTCTAGCTCTAGCTCGCTCTCTCCCTCTCTCTCTTTCTCCTGCTATCTCTTTGTTGTTTGTTTTCCTTTTGTTTAGACCAGAGTTAACAAAAGCTTTTTCTGTACAAGGCCATGCAAACATAATTTTGGCTTTGTGAACATCCCAATGATACATGTAGGTACTTGATGACAAGCTCTCCCAGTTAGCGCCTGTGCTGCGGGAGGCCCATCAAAACACGTTTCTGTGATGACTATACCATTGTGGTGTGACAAAAGTCACAGATAGCAAGTAAATACGTCTCATGAAACTTTAGTTAAGAGAACAGTGAGTAGACAGGATGTGGTCCTGGTATAGTGGCTTCATGACTCTCATTGTGGATAGTTGACTTGGGAGCTTCTATTATTAACTTGGATATAGTTTTTCATATAGAAATTATTGGAATGCATGAAATTCAAGGTATCTTCTAGCTTGTAGACTTGGGGAAAGATGTAAGAAAAGCCAGGCAAGCAAAGGTTTAAAGTAGGAATGATAAAAAGAACTTTTAGAAGAGATGGAAGAAAAGGAGGTTGGAAAGGTGGGTCTGCTTCAGGTGAATTAAGGAAGAAGAAAAATCTAGGTCTTAGGAGAAGGCTTCTAGGAGAAGAAAAGCTCACAGAATACGGCTGTGTTCTATTTTGAACATTTAAATTTTCCATCATTTATTTGGCACATGAATAAAATTAGAAGTGCGTATCTAATAAAAGTGCTTAATATCCAACTAGTAAATATCATTCTTGTCATGTAGATGGAAATATATGATTAAAAATGCACAGTATATTTTGCTGTTTGGATACTGACTATGGTTTCTGAACATTTTTACAAGCATATGGTAAAATTATTGTTCCGAAGGTCTCTTCCTAGGCCATCATAAAAGGTAACACTGTATTTAACTGGCCCCTTACTGCTTTCCATTGGGTTGTTCTCTTGTCTCCTAGTCTAGAACAATCCTGAAATACTCTGCTTGCTTTGGGAAGTTCTCTACCATTCCTGCCTGAAACCCTTCTTATTTCAGGTCATCTTGCCAAGCAGCTGGTAAAGGGCAACTTAAAAAATGCAGATGCATCTTCTCTTACTCTTCTCTGGGTGAAACCCTAAAGAGGTCGTTTGTCCAGATGTGAAGCTGTGGATATTCAGGGATGTCAGTAATGGCTTTGCTCAGTCTTCTGGTGGCATTCAGTGCTTCAGTTGTGTAAATTTGGTCTGCTTGTTGATTGCAAGCAGCAATAGTAATGGGATCTAGGTTCTCTCTCTCTCTCTCTTTCTTTCTTTCTTTCTTTCTTTCTTTCTTTCTTTCTTTCTTTCTTTCTTTCTTTCTTTCTTTCTTTCTTTCTTTCATTCCTCCTTCTACCCTTGCATTTAAATAGTGTTCTCATAATTTTCAGGTGCACTTTAGCTCATACTATTTTAGTCTGAATTTTTTAAATCAATCTGTGTCTGTCAATCAGTAAGCATTCATGTTCATTGCACTGAATGGAGCAGTAGTGCTGTCTCCTTTACAATTTGGTGATATTGTTTTATTATTTATGTATGTATGTATTTTGTGCACGGTCTTACTATGCAGTTTACGCTCATAGTAATCTTCATGTTTTCAGCCTCCCCAGCCCTGGGATTACAGGCATGTGTCACCTCGCCTGGACTTGGACCTGCTCAGTGCACCCGGGGGTGGGGCCAGCACAGCATGCAGTACTGGGGATTGAACCCCAGTCCTGGTGCTTGCCTAAGCAGGCACTTAGGTCTCTGAGCTATCTTGCAGGCCTTGATAATGGTTTTATAAATGTATGATGCAGTTATACTGTAGCTTCTGTGTTGTACCAGGAAAGAGTAGTAATCACACCAATACCATTTGTATTTAGGGTTGGAAAAGAACCTGAGTCTCAGAGAAGGCAGAACCTACCCAGTGATGCTCTCTTATGGATCTGAGATCAAGGGAGATTCCAGGGTTTTCAGGGCATTCTGCACTGCACCCCAGGGTTTAGAATATGCTGTCAGGCAGTTCTCCTTTGGAAAATGCTCTCCTAGCTAACCAGAATTGGGGTGGGGTGAGAAAAGGGGGGGGGGGATAAGCCCAGAGCAGCAGGTGTAATACACAAAAAGGAATGTCCTGGGACAACTCAGATAGCAAATATAATATTACAATGTTTTCTAGGTAAGCGTTTTTGACCTAACAAGATGCCTATAGCAGACAAAGTGAAAATCTTAGGTTACAAGACAACATGTGGTACATGACTCCGTTTTTGTTACTAGGCAGGGTAACCTCATAAAGGTAGGTCTCTCTGTTCTTCCAGCATCAATCTAAGCTACGTTTCCTGGTGTTCTCAGTGATTTTTGTTAGGTATTAGAAACTGGAATGTTTCTATCTCCATCCTAATGATCTGCAATATTTAAAAAAATCTTGCATGATAAACTTGTATAGCCTTTTTATTATAAAAATGTTACAAAATGGTCCTTCATTTATAGCCCCCCTTTTTAGTGAAAAATACATAACTGTATATACAAAATAGGATAGATATATGGCTGCCTTCTCTTAGTTCAATGAGAAGATTTGTACTAATAGTGTTTAGGCAAGGCATTATGTCTGCATCTTGTACTATGAATAACTGCTATGAAGACAATAGTATGAAATGTATTAATCATTGTAACTGTCCTCCTAACCTGTTTTGAAACTGTGTCATTGCTATTTATTTCTCAATAAAATTAATTAAAAATAAACAAAAAACCCCTAAATCAAAAAAAAAATGCTGTAGTTAAAGAAAGCTATCACAGATTCACCAATCATGTCATAAAGCTTGTCTATAAAATGGAAAAAGAAATTTTGAAGATGCTTTTGAGTGAAAAATACTATCTTTAAAAGTACCTTTCACATAGGCTGTTTTACATGGTGTGATTATTTTTTTAAGTCCTTACAGTGCCTTATATTTCTTGGGGTCAAAATCTATGTCTCAATAATCTGGTTGTCAGAACTGTTTTGCTGTTTTGTTTTGCTTTGAGTGATTCAATGAATAATAATCTTGGAATAACATCATCCTGCTATCAGTGCACAAAAGGCCATCAGTAAAAGAGCAGCAAATTGAAGCAGAGGTGTAGTTCTTAAATCCCATATGGGGTGGAGAGTGAGAGGCCAAATCCACAATGTAGTCCTTTCCTTCTTAGATGGCAAGAACGTAACCCCCCTTATGGCCAAAGATCACCAAACAGCCAGGATTTAGATGTATGGGGGCAGATGCAGAGAACCCAGAGTTGCAGAAGTGCTTGTGACATTGATGATTTCCAGAAAGTCTAGTGATGGTAGTGCATGAGGATGTGAAAGGAGGGAGCTTCCAGAGCAAAGGAAAAAAGGAAGATTTTGAGAGAACGGTTCAAAGATGATAAGGGGAGTTAAAGAGAAAAGAGAAATCCCTTTGTTGTGGCCATGTATGAGAACTAAATATTTGACAGAACTCAAGGAAGTTGAATACATTCACCTTTTTAAATTTACTTTTGGACTCAAGGATTGGAGTGAGGCAAAGGACCATGGGAGAATCAGAGTATCATCAGAAGTGTGACGTGGTGCAGGTAGCAGGAAGCAATGGAGAGGTGTGTTGAGAGCACTGTTGTGAGTCTGCAGGAGGGAAGGCGAGCACTGATCTCTCCTCAGGTCATCATCTGGCAAACTCACCTGACACTTAATACAAAGTTCAACATCCTTGCCTTGGCTTCTCTACAAGTTCTGCACGGGATGTCACTGACTCTTTTGCTCCTTTCATTCTTCAGTGCCAGCAGCGTTGCACTTCTTCCTGCAGGGCCAGGCCTACGTTGTCCCCACTCTGTTGCAAGACGTTGGCTGCTCCTCTGCTCGGAGGTCCCTGCTTGCTTGCTTCTGTCTTGTTTATCAAATCACTGTTTAATGTCACCACCCTAGGGAACATTTTCTTCATCACCCAATTAAAAAATGTACCATATCATTGTTTTCATTTTTCAACAAAGCATTTATCATTACCTGATGTTTTCTGTTTTATTTACTTTCAAAACATTGGTTCTGCGGGAATGTCAATCTCCTAAGAGGAAAGTCTGTCATATGCTTAGAGTAGTCCCCAGCAAGTGGTAGGTATTCCATATAATTTGTGGTGTGCGTGATCAACTGTACTGCCCCCCTTTTAGAATAATAGAATAGAATAATAATAGAATAATAGTAGAATAATAATAGAATAAGCTCCATAGCTCTATTCTAGGAAGATTTCTGCCTCCTCTTAGGCCTATGTGGTATATTTCAGTTTTACCTCTGGTGCAGTCTAATAGTTAATATTTAATTGCAAGTCAGGGTTCAAATGACCTATTTGTTGTTTAAGTTTGTGTCTTTAAAACAATATTCAAATAAAATTTGGAATAAAGTGTATTTTTTAAAATCTTTTATTTATTGACTTGGTACAGGGTCTCACTATGCAGCTTGGACTCCTAGATATCCTCCTGTTTTCAGGCTCCCCAGTGCTGGGATTACAGATGTGCACCAGCATGTCTGGACTTAAAATCTGAAAACAGCCAGGTGTGGTGGCACATGCCTGTAATCCTAGCACTTGGGAGGCTGAGGCAGGAGGATTGTTGTGAATTCGAGACCAGCCTGAGTTACAAAGTGAGCCTGAACTGCATAGTGAGACTCTGTCTCAAAAAGACAAAAAAAAAATTTGAAAACAGAAAAAGACAAATTATGGAATAAATAAGTCTTTATAAGAGGATTTGACAAAGACATAAAGTAACTGAATAACTTGTTGGATCAGAAATCTGCAATATTGATTTTAGAAGATTCTCATTTAGTCTACCCAGATTCCAACTTTTATTGAATATAAAAGCAATCAGTCAGCTTCCTTGGAGTTATTTTATTAAAGAAAATGAGAAACAATAAAAACAGTGATGCAAAATTTCAAAACAAGATGGTACTGGGAATTTCCCCAGAGGAACTGAAAACATTGTATCATAGTGATATGTATGTACCTATGTTTATAGCAGCACAATCTGTGATAGCAAAATCTTGGAAACAACTGAGGTGTCCATCACATGAGGAATGGTTGAAAAAGATGTGGTATTCCTATATACTGGAGTATTACTCAGCTATTAAGAATGATAAGCTTGAAGTATTTATACTGAAGTGGATGCCACTTGAACATATACTCATAAGTGAAATAAATCAGACACACATGTGTAAATATCATATAGTCTTCCTAGTATAACAAGTGAAAAGCAGAAATACAAAAGGAAACATACAACAAGTAAAATCAATTGAGTCAGATAAGGCAAAGAGAATGGCATATGCTGCATGATACTAATCATCTTTTCTTCTGGATGGTTAACAACCTAAGATCACAAGTCAGAGTTGGAGAAATAGAAGAGCCAGAAGGTCAGCCAACATTTTGGCCCTAGCCTTTCAAGGTCAGCGAAGACTCAGGACATAGGAGAACCTGTACTGCAACATCATGAAACTCAGGTGAGCTCCAAATTTTCTGAACAAGGAGATTATGGAGCCACAGAGGAAAGAGATCGAAGTTCTATAGTGTTCCTGGGGAGAGTCACATGGGAGAAAACTTTCTCTCAAGCTCTCACAGAGAGCAAACTGGTCAAGCATTGGCCGTGACTCATCCACATAGATGACACAGACAAAGGATCTACAGAATAAGGTACAGGACTACAAGATAAACCCTGAGGGGAGTTCGCTGACCTCATCAGAAACATAAAGTTCATGTGTTGGTATATAAGTCTTGCTCTATCTAGGTCTTAACCATCCAGCAGAAAAGTATAAAAATGAAGTATACACCACGGGGCCATAACAATAAGTTGAGCTGTAAATGGCTATGGTCTACAATTTCTTCAGATAACTCACTATTGTTGTGGAATGCTGGACTGTGTTGGATTGTGTCGTCGAGTTAAGGCACCTAAATTGGTTGAATGACAATGGAGTGCCCATCTTTGACAGGTGTAGACAAAGGAAGGGGTATAGAAAGGAAGAATCATGATGTGTGTGCATGGACAGTACAGTTGGGATAGATAACACTGTGCTTTTACATAATTGTATGAGAGGCAAGATTTGCACTAATGGTGGTTGGACAGGATATTTTGTCGGCTTCTAGTACTATAGACAACCACTAGGAAAATAACAAGGTAGAAAATATTAATTATTGAATCTTTGATGTAATTCAGGTATAAAAAATAAGATACACAAACAGCTACACTCTCTTAATTTACTGATAAGAGACATACGGTACAATAATGCCTGTAAGTATAATATCATGTATGCACCTTCTATGTATGATACCAAAACATTATGAAAACAGTTTGCAATATATTAATTTATCAAATCCATCTTGTCAAGGTATCTTAAAACTGTTTCATTGATATTTGTAGTTCAACAACAACAAAAAAGATGGCAGGAGAGTAACAGTGGCTAATACATTGCATATTGTTCTCTTCAAAGTAGTTGCTCACATTACAAGATACAGATATGAAAAGTTGACCAAACAGTAGATATTGATTAAGTAGAAAATTCACCCAAGGGGGAAAGAAAGAATGTGGGACCTCAAGAGATTTCAAAGGGCATATATTTGGACTAGAAAAAGAAGAGAGAATTAGAAAGTATTCCACTTGGTGTCTAGCTTTCTCTTCTACCTCTGTCATGTGGTTTATTTCTGGAGGTTTAGGATTTAGTTACTACTAAGCATATTAATGGTTCAGGAAAGCTGAAGGCTCATTTCTTTCATGACAACTTTTAAATTTTACTGAATAGCTTCCACAGAGTGAAATTCCTGGTATTCAATTTCTATGAAGGAATTTGGAGGCTTGTTAACGTGGTAGAACAATGCACACTTTCTATGCCAGCTTCCAGATAAGTGGTCTACTATGAAACCTAAGATCAGATAATTCTGATTAAGATGCGATGGTGTATGGCACTCTTTTTAAAATCTGCTTTGTGGACACAGTCCCCTGACACACTCCATCAACAAAGGATTCTGTAAATTTATTATTATTATTACTATTATTTTCTGTATTTTAAGGAAGGGTCTACAGAGTGCTCAGGGTTTCACTACTAGATCAGACTCATATGATTCTCTTGTTTTCAGCGTCCTAAGAGCTGGGATCACAGGCCTGCCCACCACGCCCAGTTTCAATCCTTGTCTCAACTTGCCCCCAGGGCATGACTGGCACAGCACGCTGGAGATCAGACTACGGTCATTCCGCCATACCTAAGCAGGAGCTTTAGTCCACTGAGCTATCTGGCTGGCCTGGCTCCATCTGTCTGCATTTCATTTCCCTTTGATAAATTGGACACACAATACTGGGGTCAATAAAATTATTGTTACTATTAAATAAGACAATGCATTTTCTAGTATCAAGCTTTAGAATGATTTAGAAGTGCTGGTGAACAATTATATAAAAGACATCCTTATAATCTTGTGTGGGGTACAAAACTGATTAAGTAACTGCCTTAAACCCAAGTGCTGTGCCTACAGGGCATGTAAAAGCTATGCATTTACAGTTCTCTAGATCTCCACAGGATCACTCAGATGGGGCCACCATCATGGGAGCCAGAGAGAGCCATCTGCTATTGGAAGCTTTCTGGCTTCTTCTGGGTTGGTGTCTGTGTTCTCATAGCTTCCTTCCTGCTAGGACTTGGTCCCAAACTCATGCCTAATTGAAAACAAAACAGAACAAAACTAAAACCATTGTGCCAGGTGTGGACTAGGTCTGCCTGTCATCCGAGCCTTTCTGGGAAGCTGAGGCAGAAGAAATTCAAGCATGAGCCTCCTCTGGGCAACTTAGAGACAGAAAGTCTGTCTCAAAATTAAAAAAAAAATTAGAAAAGGAGCTGAGGATGTTGTTCAATGTGAAAATCCTGGGTTCAATAATGAGCAGTTCCATAAATAAATAAATACAAACCAAACCAAACACACTAACAAATCAAATAAATACAATAAAAGCAGAAATAACCTTGTTTGTTTCCCACATGAAGTCTTCAGGTATAAGCTCCTGAGGGACATGTTTTGCTGCTGGAGTGTCTCTTCCACTTTTCCTTGTGAATTGGATGCATAGGAAATGAAGCAAAGTCTCCTGGGTGATTATCAAGTACTCCCAACCTGGGAAATGCATTGAATGACAATAGGGACCTGGACATAGAGCAGCTAATAAGCCTAAACCAGGTGCTCAATCTCTCTTTCCTCTTCCAGTGGGAGAGAGGAGAGCCTTCTTCCTAAATTTTGGTGGTTGTTAAGGATAATTTACAGGAATACTTAGTTGCTACTTGAAAAAGGATTTTTAGACATGAAGGAAACTGTACATTTGCCCTAGATTTTTTTGAGTGTCAGAGTTTGTATTTATGTGCAGAGTAATGACAGGTACTCAGGACCATCAGTGAAATGTTTGGGAAGATTTCTGATTTTTTCCAGTGATTTCAAGGGTAGAATTTCATTTTTTAAAATTCTGTGATTCCCAGCTCTTGGGAGGCTGTAGTTGTCCAGTTTTCCTTTATGTATATATTTACAGAAAATGGGGTGTTTTATGAATTTTTTGGAAGAGGGAGAAATGCTTCAGAGTCTGAGGCATTCAGCAGCTAGTTGCTTCTATCAGGACAGTTTTTGAAGACAAAAGGATTTTACTTGAAAAACCTAAAGGACCTTGCAGGTAAAAGAAAGAGACTGTCAGTTTTGCAATAGCAGAGAGGCAATTTCCTATCCCAAGAAATGACCTAGAAGTGCTGTTCAAAGTGCCTGAGACAGGCCTGTGGCTTATTTTGACTGGAGAACTCGTGTACTTAGAAACGAACAGCCCTCTTGGGTCCAGCAGGTTTTCTAGTGTGGGATGCTAATGCATTTCAGTGACATTGGCCACTGTAGGGTTAGTTGACACAGCCCAGGGGTAGCTTAGCCATTTTTTGGCTTTTATCTTGCAATATTATGTAGGGTTTTGAGGTTTGGAGAAAAGATGTGCTGCAAAGACCAAGTAGGAGTGAAGGGAGGAAGCATTGCCTCTAAAATGGTCATTTATTGAAGTCTGAGCTTGTGCAACTCACTGTTAAATGTTTTAAATTCATTTTAACATTTAAACCACATAAGAGATTTATGACAGATGAAATGCATAAGATCATTTCAAACTTATAGGTGATCTCCAGGGTCCTAGGCTGTGGAGAGATAAAGTGGGTTGCTTTAAGCCACAAGACTTGGAGTTTAAATACAGGAATGCTTATTGTCCTTTTAATACATATCACAGTGCCTATCTAATTACCATCACTACTGAACACGACAGCCACTCAAAGCAACAGCCACCCTGGATTTAGTTCTTACTATGTGCTGAATATTGTGTTGAATTAGCCCATTTCACCTTGACTATTAGCCTTTGAGTTGCATTATTCCTTGTGTCTGCAAAGCCCCTACACTTATTAGCAAAAAATTGTGGACGCTCAAGCCCTTTATAGAAAGCTACACAGTATTTACATATAATCTATGCATCCTTCCTGTATACTTTAAATCAGCTCTAGATTACTTATCATACCTAATGCTATATAAATTGTATGCAAGTCATTGTTATACTGCATTATTTAGGGAATACTGAGGAGAAAAGGTCTACATGTGTCCAAATTCTCCCTCTTTAGAAGGATACTAGGGCAATGCCTTAGTTGTTAGAAGTAACATCGACATATTCATTCATTCATTCATTCATTCATTCATTCATTCATTCATTCATTCACTCACTCATTCATTCATTCACTCATTCATTCAATCACATTTTCTAGAAGTTCCTACTATATTTTAGATCTTCATATATTGCCTCTATCGACATAAGATAATTAATACAAATGAAATGCCAGAGTGGTTTCATTTATTCAAGCCTCCAGTGGGTTTTATTTTTCATACTCAAGGGTTATTGCTATGTAAGTGGGAGGGCACTCTCCATAATGGTGCACTTTCTCCTTGGAGACTGCTAAGGTTTAACACCGATGCTTGCCTTGAGGACAGAAGCCAGGTCATTGATCTCACTTGAAGACCAGAATATAGCGGGCACTTCTTGAGAATGTGATGAATGAATGAGTGCACGCTTGTGTGAATAAACATACCAGTGCTGTTTCCAGCAACTAAGGCACTGCCCTAGTGCCATTGATAAGGACTCTTGGCTCTCTCCCAAGCATGTGGCTCCACTTACTTGAAAGAGGAATCTAATCTTAGGGCACTTCTGTATTTGTGCCCACTTCTCTCTCACTACTTCTTAGCTTTCATTTATATTTGAATTACTACCAGCTAGTGGAGCCAAAGATCCACATACAAGACCCTGAAGGAAAGTGACTTTTTTTTTTTTTTTTTCCACTTTTTTGGCTGGGACAGATAAGAACTAACAAAGGGTCACAGAGGATTTCTGCACGTGAATGTGCAGGTTTTGATTAACTCAATTTGATACAAGGAGGATGGTCCTCTGGAAATATTATGCTTTATTTTTATTTAATAGGTTAACCTATTTATGTTGGCTTTAAGTACTAAACTTCAAAGACAAAGCTGGGCTGGAGCTGTCTTTTCTTTTGAAGGCAGGTGAGAGTTATGGAAGTAGGATTTAATGTCCCTCCCTGGGGGACTGTCTAAGAGGCAAATGTTTAGGAGCGGTGTGTGGTGCGGCCTTGGAGGAAAGAGCAGCAGCTTGCCTCACAGGCTGCTCTTCTAAGGGGAGTGACAGACACTCTGTGTGCTACCGAAGCGTAATTGCACACAGACCTAGGATGCTAAGGGGGAACTCAAGCCTGTAATCTCTCACTGTTCTCAAAATTCTGTTTCAACAGGAGGCCTGATGCTACTTCATCTTTCCAAACCCATAAACAAGGCAGGATGGAATTATACTCAGTGGAGAGAGTGGATCCTTGCTGGAGCATTTGTCCCAGTGTGGACAAGCTTGAGGGCAGGGAGGGTGGTTAACAGAGGCTGGGGTTTGCTTTCCTGAGGTACATGAAAAACTCAGGCATTTTTGAACTTCTGGGTTGAGCTACTGGACTGCTTAAATCCAGTACTAGGTAAACAGTCTTGCTAGTTTTATGTGCACTGCACAGTGTAAATGGTCTTCATCTTGGTGCTATCATATCCCACAGCTGGGTTTTGCAAGTGTGGGGTCCTTGCTTCTTGGGAAGACATATTGCGTCCTGTGTTCTGAGGCTTGGCATCTATTTTAAGCATCTAGGTTTCACTTAATGCCTATATCTTAAGTTAAATTTTTATTCTTAAAAAGTGAGTGTGATTTAAAGATGTATGCTAAATGATTACACTTACCCACTTACCAATTTTTTAAACAGGTCTTTGTATCTCTCCTGAGTCAAGTATTGTGCTAGGTACTTAGGATTTGGTAGCGAATAGAACATTGAAACAAGATGGAAGGAGGCTGAAAAACTCTATCATTTTCTCAAGTCTTAGTCGTCTAAAGAATCTACTTTTAAAAATTTAGAACAGAGATGGGAATACTGTGCTCCGAGGACTGAAACTGCCACTTGTTTTTGTAAATAAAACTTGATTGGAACACAGACATATTCTTTTGGTTTATATATGAGTGCTTTCTACTTATCTTTGTAGCTCAATCACAGAATCTAGCAGTAAATGTTAACAACTCTATTACTCAAAAGACTGAAAATATTTATTGTCTGTTCCTATAGAAAGAAACCTTTCTATAGACTATTTTACCAGAATTAAAAAAAAAAAGTGTATATACAAACGTTTTCACTTGCACATTTTTACTTAAATGAGATCACTTTCATTTCTCCACAAATACTTGTTAAGTGAAGAAATTAAATTTATTTTTAATAAAGTTCCCAAGTTATAATGATTTACTGAAAAATAGTAATAGTAAGTGTGTATGAGAGATTACTATAAAATTCCAATGCTCATCCTCCACAGAAATATTCCACTATGATTTCTTAGGCTGAGAGAGAAAAATAATTTCTGCCTGGTCCTGGAAAATTATAGGAAGAGTTACAGCTTACAAATCAGTGCTATCTTTTAAGTGGGTGGAAGCCAAAGAAAGGTGCACAATGAACTATCCTTGGGAGCCCAGGAATTTACGTACATTTCAGTAAGAGCTTGATTGAATACCAGAATCCTCCTTTATTTATTTATTTTGCTGGCGTACATGAAATGTACTGACCCAGATACCTGATCCTAAGTGTATCTTTTTCATTGATCCTCTGCGTCTTGAAGTTTGGCTGAGGGATGTCACCATAATTAGCATGTTGGACTTCTTCTACAAGCCATGTGTTAAAGGTTGGGCTTCTCAGTGTTGTGTGCTATGAATCCAAAGCTGGTGGGGCCTGGGAACAGCGAAGGTCTAGAGTCCTGGGAGGTATGTTCCTTGGGACTTCAGTCTCTGGGTGTTTGTTTGACTCACAGTGTGAGAAGTTTGCTCCCACATGTGCTCCCCACCATTGCAATTTGTGGCCTGTGACTGTTAGTCCTTATACATCAATTTCATTGAATTAAGGAACACTTAGGGGATGACTAGAGCACTCTTCTGAGTGTGTCTAGCTAGGACAGGGAGGCATGGCACTGGGAACTGTCTCTGGTCCCTTGCCCATTTCCTATTTGGCATTGGTCCCCTACTCTGCTTCTCAGCCACTGTGAACTAAGCAGCTTGATGCCACTTTGTCCTCTCATGACGGGGTTACTACCTTGGAGACTGATGGCCAGAGACTGAATCTCCTGATGCTGGGAACTGTATTAAACTTCTCCTTCAGTCTGTGGGCCTTGGTAGTGTGTCTCAGTGCTGGGAAAGCTGATTGATACAAAGCCTTCACCTGAAGGCCAAATCATGAAGCCACCAACTCTTGAATTTCCAGAAACATGAGCTAAAGAAACCATTTCTCTTTATGAGCTAATTTCCTTCAATATTTTGTTATAGGAAAGCTGCCCTAATATAGATATTGTATAACTGGAAAGTCTACATCTTGTGTCCAACTAGTCACAGAGATCCTTACTCCCAGAACAGCATGAAGCAAGACACTTTTGTATCATGCATATTCTTTCTCATAATTCTGGCAAATCATTTTCCTTGAATATTGAGCGAACAGTCTTAGGTGCTTTCTCTTATTTAAGTATTCTTTTTTTTTAATGTTTTTTCATATCTTTCCCTTCCTGTGGTTTAAGCCTTTCTCTTCTCACTTTTGCAAAGCATGAGGCACAGACAGAGCAGATGTGTTGTCAGGTGAGGTCAGATGTGTGGGCATCTGGGAGTTGAGATGCGGAAGCCCAGGGAAATTTCTTCACAGGAGGAAACTGTGTGAATTTTCTACCATCTGGCTGATGCTTCCCATTGATCTCTTTCTCTCCCAGGCATTGATTTGGTTTGGCAGCATAGAGTGGCTTTCCAGAGGGAAAGTGAGGCTCTAGGCAGATCCTTTCACAGCAGCTGAGATGGCAGTGAGACTGTGGCCCCCTGGTGAGGTCACTTCCTCCTTTCTGCCCCAGCCACAGTGAGCATCTTTGTGTTGTCCCAACACAAAACAAATTCTTACGGTTATAGGGATAGAGACCCTTGCACATCACCTTGGGACATGGTGATTATTGTGCCCATCTGGCTGAACTGGAACCCAGGCTGGGAAGGCCACTCCAGCACTCTCGCTCTTGGGTATCTACTCCCTTATGTTCGTGTGATTCCTTTGATGCCCATCTGCCACTGCTTTGCTCTATCTTCAGCTTGCCACACACCAGCCTGTCTCACTTTGCTTCATAGGTATATTTTTCCATCCAGTCACTCTGGGAACATAAGACATTCTCATGGGTGGTAGTGATTCTTGCCTACTAAAGTCTCTGGGTGCCTGTACAAATGGCTTGAGGGAGCCCCTCGGGGTTTTTATTTCTGACAAATTCTCTTTAGATAGAACACTGATCCCTGGCTGACAACCATTATTTCCTCTTCAGCTACTTCCAACTTCTTCCACTGAAACTCATTACTTTCCTCCACTCTATTTCTTAAACTTTAATGTGCACACAAGCCATCTGGAGGTCTTGTGTAAGTTCTGATTCCGATTCATCAGCGCTAGCTTGGGGCAGAGAATTCTGTGCTTCTAGCAATATTGCATGCCATCCCAATTCTGCCCCTGGGCGGGGCACATTTTGAGTAACGAGGTCCTTGATCCATGGTGGTGAAACATAAGGCTACACTGGACTCATCCAGAGGTCTCACTCAAATGCAGAGTTCTGAGTGCAGCCACCGGAGTTTCCGATCCTGTGGGTCTGGGTTAGTGTCTGAAGAAAATCTTTATTTCCAACAGATTTCCAAGGGATGCTGGGCTGTACTTTTGTATCACAGTTTGAGAACTCTTTCTCAGAAATCATGCTGCTTAACTTTGGTTTCGTGATAGAATCAAAAGGTAAGCTTTGTAAAGTGTGTGCATCCAGGCCTTCTTCCTTCAGACTGAGTTGCAGTGGCAGCTCACTTCGTGAACTTTATTCTTTCCCTGGTTTTGGTCACGAGCCGGTTGGATGAGAACCGAATCAGATCTCCCCACAAGGTCAACAGTGAACCTAACCATTGAATTTGATTCAGTTCTCATCAATTCACGAACTGAGGGATCACTGTAATTGGTTTGCCCTGTGGCCCAGCACCTGTGTACAAAAATGTTTGCCAGGGGATTCTGTTGTGCAGACTGGGGAGAGAAACCTTAGAGAGTTTAGTTTGTGGAGCTGACCTTTGTTCTGGACTAATTCATTAGTTGACTTCTCTGGATCAGGTTTTAGTCTGGGATCTGAATAGCTATGGTAGGGAGGGTCTACATGAGGCAAGCATAGCTGAGAAAGCTGCGTGTGTAACAGTTGCTGCGAGAAGAAAATGGTGAGTTTGTAGCTCACTGAGGATAACAATACCTGATTTAGGTGATTATTACAGGGGATTCAATACAGTTGGTATGGCGTTGGCACAGAACAGACATTCAAGCACTTGTAGTGGTGGAGGGAACTCTAGACGCAGTAGTTTTAGTGCTTGCTGTCCTTTAAGTCTTGGGGTTCACAGCAGGCATGGTGAAAACTATCACTAACTGTTTTCATGGCACTGTAGCAAAAGAATTATTCACACTGCCCAACACCTCTAACTCAGCCTTTGTGTCCTGATTTGACCCACACTCCTTATACATCATGATCACTGTCCATGCATACATTTAGGGAAAGCAGGGAAAGACATACAGATGCTTCCAGATAAACCAGTGTGTTGGAACTGTGCTTGATACAGAACAGGTGCTACCTGAACCACAAGGATGAGGTACTGTGTGATTTGAGCACTCTGGAAACTTGCTCAACAATATGTAGACAATCCCTCCTTTACCAAGAAAGTGATCAGTATACTATGACTGCCTATTTTGCAGCTAGACATACTGAGTCCTAGGGCATAAGAATTATGGTGAATTGTAGCATTAATTATCCAGTTGGTTAATATTTAAATGGAGTCAGAAATTTAGAAATACAGTTACAGGGGATAGAAACTTGAAATTTTGCTTCTTTATTCATGCACAGTTAGCGAGCCTGGCAAGCCAAGAGAGTGCCAGTTTTTGCATGTGCCAGGAATTACAATGAGTCCTCTATAAATGAGATTATCTTACTTGGTACACTAAACATAGAATCTGGTGCTTTATTAATCACAGTTTATGAATAAATAAAACTAGGTTAAGAGAAGTGAAGACTTATCTAAGCTCCAAATGATAACAATTGCCAGAGTATGAAATTTGATGGCTTTATCTAGTCCCTCCCTCCCTCCCTTCCTTCCTCCCTTCTTTCCTTCCTTCCTTCCTCCCTTCCTTCCTTCTTCTTGCCTGCCTCCCTCCCTCCTTCTTTGCTCCCTCCCTCCCTCTTTCCTTCCTCCCTCCTTTCTTCCTGCCTGCCTTCATTTTTTCTCTCTCTCCTTCTGTTTCTCTCTCTCTTCTCTTCCAGCCCCTTTCTCAGTACTAGGATTTAAATTTAGGGCTTCGTCATAAGCACTGCACCACTGTACCACTGAGCTACACACCCAACTTTTTTGAAAAGATTCTTTTTTCAAAATTTTGAGACAAGGTCTCATTAAGTTTTCCAGGTTGGCCTTGAATTCGTGACCCTTTTGCTACAGCCTCTGGAGTTGCTGGAATTCTAGGCAGGTGCTGCATTGCTTGGCAGAGCCCCTGTTTTAAGCAAGGCATGCTCTCTTTATCCTTTGAATGAGACCATTTTAGAGGACACTTTTCCAAAAAGGAGAAATGTGTGAAAAGTGGGAAAAGTCTAGTGTTCAGCTTCTAGTATAGCCTAGAGCCCCTGGTAAACCTGGTACATAAGGCATATGAAAGCCTAACAGCATGAGGGCCCAATGGGATTGCTGGTTATCCAACTGGAAGATTGAAGGGTGCAAGATCCTTGTATCTGTTCTCTTCCCCTCTTTTCTGCCTGGTGTTTGGGTATGGATGGTCTCTGCTTTGGGAGAGGTAGCCTTGGAAATGAAGGTTTGGTGACTTGCTGTTGTTCAGGAGCTCATGCAAATACTTCTGACATCAGAACCATGCTTAAAATATTTTTCAACTCATGTGGCCTGAATCATACCATGAGGCCAGTGATATTTCTTAAAATAGATAGTATTTTTTTCAGGCACAGTTCTTGTGTTAATTTATCTTAGTTGACATTAACACAGGACCATAGCAGGCTGCTAACATTGTATAATTTCAATTGCTTAGCAGAATTCCTGCCATTTTCTGCGGTCACATAATAATCAATGAGCTTTGTAGCATCTGTTTTCATAATAGTGTGGATTAAGTTACTGCTGGTGGGAGAAAATCAGATAGAGATAGTCAGAAGGAACACAGTGAGAGAAGAAAGACTTCAAATATTCCAGCAAACCAGCCTTCCATCGCCTCTTTGGATGCATTAGTAAGTCGCAATCGAATGAGGAACTGCTAAGCCTTCAACTTGGACCTGGACTACACAGATTTATCCTCTCTCCTTTTTGACTCAGGAGTCAGGAGAGGAGAATGTAGGCATTCATTTCTCGCAGTGATTAGCTGACTGCCAGGAGGATGTGCAGAAAGGATTTCCAGTCCCGAGAGCCTTGGGAAGCTGCGTTCAATAGCTTTTATAGTGTTTGTGCTTGAGACTTTAATTTATTTGACACTCGGTTGTTGAAGATGATTTATTTTTCCTGGCTTGCTTTCATTATCTCAGGCTCTTGAGAGAGGAAACTTTAGAGAGCAGGAAATAGGAAAGCAGCCCTTTAGGTCTTGGCTATTCAAAGTGTGCTTTTTGGGCCAGAGCATCTCCCAGAAATTCATTAGGAATGCAGAGTCCCAGGTCTCTGTCCAGACCTGCTGACTCAGAGTCTGTGGTGTTACAAGATGTCCAGGTGGTTTGTGGGCATGTTAAGGTTGGAGAGGTGCTGTCATGCTTGAGAAGGTCTTCTGCTGGCTTTGGAGATGCTCAGGGGGGGTCGCAAGCAGTCCTGGCCTCAGAGGTGTTTGGTTAGACACATCTGTGCTACAGCATGTGTTGCCTGGTGCGCTTCACCTCTCAGCACCATTGGCCAGCCCAGGAAGCAGACTGGACACCTGGGCAGGAACTGTGCCCCAAGCACATGCCCCTGTGTTTCAATGCTATTACAACATTTAATGTTCGTAACAGTTTTGAGAAAAATACCTTTATTCCTATTTTATAGATGATGAAATAGAGACAGGAAAGATGATCCAATTTGATAATATGTCTACTCTCTTTTCTTTTCTTTCTTTCTTTCTCTCAATGGAATTGAAATCCGAGAGCTGAAATTAGAGGAATCAATTTGAAGGAAATAATTGGAAAGAGATGGATTCTTGAAGTTGGATGGATGCTAATTTTGATTTTTTTTTTCTGTGTATTTTTATTATAATCTTGGAGGCTGTACGTATCTCAAGGCTGTGGCAAGGCAAAATGCAACATGCTAGATAGGATGTCTCTAGCAGAAATTCCTCAAACACAATCTGTATTTATTTTGGTTATAAGTATATCTTCAAGTGGCATCCACTTAAATATGAAGGTTTCAAGTTTATCATCCTTTATAGCTGAGTAATACTCCATTATATAAAGATACCACATCTTTTTCAACCATTCCTCATGTGACGGACATCTTGGTTGTTTCCAAGATTTTGGTATCACAAATTGTACTGCTATAAACATAGGTACACATATATCACTATGATATGACATTTTCAGTTCTTCTGGAAAATTCCTAATAGAGGGACAGCTGGCTTGAATGGGATTTCCAGTCCTAGTTTTGTGAGGAATCTCCACACTGATTTCCATTATGGTTGCACCTGTCTACACTCCTACCAATAGTGGAAAAGGGTTCTCTTTTCCCCACAGCCTCTCCAACATTTGTTATTTGTTATAGCCAATCTTTCTGGAGTGAGATGGTATCTCAGTGTTGTTTCAATTTGCATTTCATGGATGGCTAGTGATGTGGTGCATTTTTCATATATTGATTTGCTTCTTTAATTTAATCCTCTGAGAAGTGTGTATTCATCTCAGATGCCCATTTCTGGATTGGGCCTTTAAATTTAGAGTCCCTAATGTTCTTTAGTTCTTTGTAAATTCTAGAGAGCAGACCTTTGTCTGAGTGCTTATTAGTTAAGAGTTTTTCCAAATTTGTGGGTTATCTTTTCACTTTGTTGGTAATTTATTTTGACGTGCAAAAACTTCTCCATAGGAGGTGGTCCCAGTTGTTAATTCTTTCATTTATTACCCATGTAATTTGATTTTTGTTTATGAACTCTTTGCCCACCCCTATGTCTTCAAGAGTTCGTCTTACTTTCTCTTCCAGGACATTTAGTGTTTCTGTTTTAATGTTTAGATTTTTAATCCATTTTGACTTTAGCTTAGTGCGTGGTGATAGACCTGGTCAAGTTTTAGCTTTTGGCATGTAGACAGCCAGTTTTTCCAGTACCGTTTGTTAAAGAGGCTATCTTTCTTCCAGTAAGTGTGCTCGGTCCCTTTGTCAAAGATCAGGTGGCTGAGTGCTAGACTGTGTTGTATTGTTTTGCTGAATTCATGCACCTATAGTATTTAGATGCCAATAGAATACCCATCTCTGACAGGACTAAACATAAAAGGGGATACAAAGGAAGGACTACTTCGTATTTGTATACACAGAATAGTTAGGATAAATATACAGCTACTTTCACTTAATTCAATGAGTAGAAAGATTTGTACTAATAGTGTTTGAATAGAATATCCTGTCTGCATCTTGTACTATGGATAACCACTAAGAAGATAACAATTTATAATGAACTATTGAAATTGTCCTATTAATCAGTTTTGATACTATCTCATTTTTGTTTCTCAATAAAATAAAAAACAATAGCCATGTATTAATTAGCTATAATGACCCACAAAACAATCTGTGTTCAATAAACATCTTTCCCCCTTTATGCTTCTGCCTTGCCCTGTTGCTTCCTTCCCTTGACTTTATTCCTCCGCTCTACACTAGCCTCTTGCTGGATCACTCTGGCTCCTCTTTCAGTGTTAAAGACTTCTGCTGGAACCAAGTGCAAGGTACTGAGGTTTTCTAATGTATTTATATTATTAAATGTGCAGGCCCAGAGAGATAGCTCAGTGGACTAAGCACCTTCTTATGCAAATGCCTAGGACCGGATTTTGATCTCTGGCACCACATGGCTTGCTGGCTTTGTCCCTGGGCTTGCTGAGCTGGCGACTGAATCTGAGCATGGTGGCACACACCTGTAATTCCAGAGGTAGGGAGGCTGAAAACAGGAGGATCACTATGAGTTCAAGATGCATAGTGAGACTCTGTACAAGAAAACCATACCAGCCAACCAACCAACCAACCAACCAACCAACCAACCAACCAACCAACCAACCAACCAAACAAACAAACATAAAAACATGCAGCTTTAAAAGACTGCAGTGTAAAGCCTTCCATCCATTGTCAGCTGGATAATAAATATCTGCAATGTAAGTGCATCGCTTAAGTATTTGCTTGAGTCTTGGCCTGCACCATGCAAGTATCTAGATTATAAACTGTACAGAAAACAAATGTTTTCAGGTAAAATGGGGGGTGGGACTAGCATTAGAATTCAGTAGCTACCTTGACCGCCATTATTAATTGGTGTTATTATGCTGCAAAGACATTCAAGAGTGAAATGAAGGAGGATGAGTACAATCAATAAAAATGATGCAGAATTTCAAGACAAGATGATAGGAAATTAATAATGGCTATTGTAGCACATATGGCCATCTTCTAAGTTATTGCCCAGATTATCAGATATGGGCATATAAGACTGATCAAACAACATAAACGCTAATTCCTTTCAATGAATTAATAGAAATTAGTAGTACAATTGTTTTAGCATATATATATATATATATATATATATATGTATATATGTATATATATGTATATATTTATGTTCCTTTCTTCTCTTCCTTTCTTTTCCTTTTCCCCATCTCAATTGTTCTTTCCTTTTGAACATTTTCTTTCCCTCTCACTACATTAATTACTTTTGGATCTTATTTACTCTTCCAGTTTATTACACTACGGAGATAACACAATGCTACAACAGTACCATTTGTCATAGCTAAATCTTGGACCCCAAAATATCTAACCTTGTTGTTCCTTAAGATGCTCATCTGTCATGTGGGGATAATTAAGCATACTCTGCAGGTTATTCCAAGGACTGGATGGGTTAATTCTTGTGAAACTCTTAGGCATGGCCCATATGAATGGCTATGGTTCCATTGTAATAGCCATTCCAGCCCCCATCTTCTGTGTCTGTGTAACAGGGAAGATCCAGTCTTTCATAGGACAATAAAATTAAATGTGGCTCCATCATGGGTCTAGCACAGTGCCTGGAGTAAGGAGGCATTCAGTTTTTCCTTCTGATCTAGTGTGAAACGCAGGGTACCATTTTGAAAGAATTAGCCATTGGCGTACTTAAGGGCATCAAACTGGAATTTTTTTTTTCCCCATACTCAACTTAATTTACTTACTGATTGTATTACGTGAATCCTTAACAAGAGAGGTAGATGGTGTAATGAAGTAATGATAATGATAGTAATCGTGTACCAGGCAGGGATGTTTCTGGATTTCTCTTTGGAGAGCACACACTCTTTTCTGGGTGTAGTGGTAGGGCAGAGGTTGACTGAAATGTCATTTCGATAAGGAAAGGCATGCATGGCAACTGATGAGACAGGAACAGGCTGGGGAGACACTGCTGGCTGGGGGTCAGATAACAGAAGGACAGAAATGACATTCATTAATGCTTTCCCACCAACTTGGCGTTCAGACTGCCCCGGGTGACACATTAGGTCTCCGCAGCTATTTTTTTTTTTTTTTTCATAGTACTGGGACACAGTAAGATGACATCAACTGTAACCTTGCAAGGCTTCTGAAAAGTAGGAAGGCACAGAATGACATTTGCTTTGTATCATGGACTGACAAGATTGTTGAAAAGAAATCCTGTGAGGCGGAGCCTGCTATTCAGACTTCCACACTTGCTTGCCCCTCATCACCACACAGGAAGGTGAAGACTTTTACCCTCCCTCTCCCTGTTACTCCCTCCTCACCCCCCTCCCTGCTTCTCTCTGTCTCTCTGTCTGTGTCTGTGTCTCTGTCTCTCTTTCTCTCTCTCTTATTCTGAAGCACTTTTTAAAATGTCCTTCTCTATCTGAGTAAAAAGAGAAGTATAGGTGATCCATGAGCAGTTTAGATGATAAATTATATAGCTGAAGGTATTTTCTACTGTTGGGAATACTTGTATAAGACATGGCTGAAAGATAAGGTGAATGTTTAAATTATAAAATTTATTATTGTATAAAACACTTTGCCATTAATATCCTCAAAAACCCCTTGGGGCTGGGGAGATAGCTTGGCAGTTAAGCACCTCCCTGGCAAGTGCTAGGACCCGAGTTCAATCCCTGGCAGTACGTGTCTCACTGGTCCCAGAACCCTGGGCTCGCAGTGTTGGTGGTGTGGTGGCACATGTCTGTAATCCTAATGCTGGAGAGGCTGAAAACAGGAGGATCACCGTGAGTCTGAGATGCATAGTGAGACACTGTACCAAATAAATAAATAAATACATAAACAAATAAACCTTCCCCTTGCTTTTAAGTTGGTTGCTTTTCTCTGCTGAGCTGAGCTTACTAAGCCAGGCTCCATGTAGCCGCAGAATCAGTCATGAAGACATACAAATATACTTGGATTCTTGTCATTGTTTAGTTCAGTACCAGTCTGTGCCTTGGGTTAATCCTTAAACATTTGAATGATCACATTTTAGACTGGGAAGTAGGAGATGTGATGGACGTACCCTGTGAATATTGAACTTATAATAAATTTATCATAGTAAAAGACATAAGGTCATTAATCCTTCTCCAAATGCTTCCTGGGTAGAGCACATGTAGCTCATGTTCTTGTCCCTGTTAGAAGAGTCCGGGGGTTCCTCTTCTGTGAATGTCTTTAGGTGTGCTGCCCTAGCTGCCCGAGGTCCTGAATTGATTCAAAACATTTATGTTTTATGGTCATTCTGATTTGGGGGAAGAACCAGATCCTGGGAAGAACGTGGCTTAGGACACACTGAGATATTTTATTTGTCAGAAATTTCCATAAACATTTGATCAATGTGTGATCAAAGATACAGCACATATTAAAACTATGAAAATATTATTGTAGGCCCAGAGAGATAGCTCAGGAGATAGTGTTAGTAGAATAAGTGCCTGCCTTCCAAGTGCAGGGACCTGAGTTCAATCCCTGGTACTGAAAAAAAAAAAAAAAAAAATATATATATATATATATATATATATATATATATATATATATATATATATATAATTGCAATGAAAGACAAGGTGGCATTAACCTCCTTCAAAACTATTCAAAAGTATTCACCCTTGTTTTGAATACATACATACTATTGTTAGGAATTCATCTGTACTATAATTTTTAAAAATTTAAACACCTATCATATTTTTTTGACTAACTTTCATAAGCCTAGCAAATGCCTCCTAACCTCAGGCTCATGGGAACTTTACAAAGTCAGTTTTGAGGTCCTATTTCAATGCTGCTGAATCAGACTCATGTTTTGAATGCAGAAATTCCAGGAATCTATATTAAAAGAAAGAAGAAAATGGAAATTCTGCCAGCTACACTTACACAGCCAATTGACTGCTAATCTTAAGCATCTGCATTTGGGAACTAGTTTTACTTATTAATTTATTTTTAGTGACTTATAACTTTCTTTTTTATTCATTTTAATGAGAGAAAAAGATAAAATAACAATGAAACAGTTTCAAAACAGGTTAGTAGGACAGTTACAATAATTGACACATTGCATATTGTTGTCTTCATAATAGTTATTTAGAGGACAAGATGCAGACATATCTTGCCTAAAACAGTATTTGTGCAACTCTTTCTTCTCAGTGAATGAACTAAGAGAAAACAGCTGTGTATCTCTCCTAATTATCTCGTGTGTGATATTTATATGTATGTCTATGTCTATATATATCTGTATATTTATAACAAAATGGTCCTTTATTTATATCCCTCCTTTTTTGTTTTGTTTTGTCAGAGATGGGTGTTCTGCTGCAATTTGCCTAGCTGTACAATCATAATGTTTGAGCATACAGTTTAAAATACAGGTTTTATTCTTATCCCAGTGGAAACTGAGGTACAAGAAACTTGCCTAAGGTGACACAGCGCGGCTGTAAACCCATTGCATTCACGTTTCCATCTGTGCCACTGTTAGCTGTTCCTTCAGCATGACCCCTCGCAAGCCTTGACTCTGCTTCGGACGCAAAGGCCCCATTGTGTTTGCTTCTGACCAGGCTGCGCAGCGGTGCCCTTTCCTGCTGTGGTCCTTAAAAGCCTCATCCTGGCCTATCCTATCATAGTGGCTCTCAGCTTACAATGTCCCACTAAGTCTACCCTTCAAGGGTTCTCCATTCTGGTGAGATGTTGCTCCCTTGTTGCTTAATTTCCAAATCAAGTGTGCATAAAGGATCAATGGCACAAAGTTGCACTCTGAAGATTTGTGAAATTGCCCTGCATAACTGTACTAAGTGCAGGAGCGAGGATGCTAATTTGCTTGATTGGAAAGGGGGAATTTTTATATTATTAAACCATTCAGGTGGTCAAAAGGACTGCCTCCCCCCCAAAGTCCTAATGTCTGTTTTTAAGTCATCAGATTTAAAATGTAAATGAAACAGTGTCGGTGCATTAGAAAAGCACATGCCATGTTTTGTTAACATAATCGGGAAAATGGAGTTGCTACGAAACCTTTCCCATCTGCCAGTCATTCTATTAAATGCTTCTGCAATTTTATTAGAATTCTCTGTCTCTGTAGATGCCAGTCAGCTGTGAAATTGAAATTGCAAACAGAAATATTACATTTTCATCCACAGTGGAAACTGAGAAAGTCCATTTTTTGGGCCGGCAAAGAAGTGACATGACCTTGTCAGCTGGGTCAGCCTCCGTTTAGTTTTGAAGGTGGTTTGGGGCTCATCTGAAAAACGAGGAAGAGAAGTGGCTTTTCATTTCTGTTGGGTTTATCTGGCAATCTGATCAAGAAGTATTCTTCATAGGTCACAGTTGGAGAGCCTGTGAGTTTTTCAGTGGAACCCTTTTTTCTTCCTTCCTTAGAGTGAATTAAGGTTGTGCTGGAGAGAGAAACTTTAGTTTTTCAGAAACAGGAAATTTTGACAAAATGTTAGCTCTAAAATTTAAAAGATTCCTAGCAGGAGTGTTTCCTAGCAGGAGGAGAGATTAAAGGCAATGATGAATAATTCTTGCTGGACTCCAATAACCAAAGGTGGGTCTAAGTGGGTATCGCGATTGACAGTTAGATTGTGTTTGCTTAAAGCACTCTTTCTTCTCTTCCCCTGGGTAATTCCCAATCATTCCTTGGCTCTTGCTTAAATGTCAGCTCTTGGAAGATATCTTCCATCAACCTCATCTGCTCAGTCAAGCCCAAGTTGTTTGCACAGCTTTGGGCTACAATTACAATTCCCCTTACTCATGCACTGATTTTTTTTTTCCCTTAAATGTCTGCTTCCCTTGATAGATAGACTTCTGGGGAGGAGTAGAGTATCTTAAGTATCATGTTTATCACTGCATCTTCAGGTTAGAATAGTGCAAACATAAAACTTTGATGTGTAAAATAAAAGATATTTTGGAAAATGGGTCGGGTGAGAAACAGGAAGATTAGAACTAAAGACACATAGGATGGAATTCCAAGGGTTGGACTGTAGCTTGAAGGACACAATTTATAGCAGTTGTGTCATGGGCAGTGTATAATAGCTGTTATGAAAGTTGAAAAGCAGCCTGTATCTCCAATCCCAACTGTAAATGTTTTGTAGTTTAGAAAGACACAGTGAGGAGAGACTTTTTTTCCATGTAGATATATGGTATCTATTGGAGTTGAAGAGATCAGGTCTAGTAATTTCTAATCCAGTATGGAGTCCCCAGCTCAGCTTAACTGCTATGCATCTGCACCACCAAGAGTTAAGTGTTCCTTGTACATGATCTTATTTAATCCTCAAAGCAATTTTATGATTATTGGTATGTTGTTTTTCTCCGTTTTAAGGATATGGTCACTGGGACACAGAGCTTTCTGACTTTCCTGAGTGGGTCACACAGCTAGAGAGTGGTGAAACTGTGGTTGGAATCTGTGATGATTGGACTCTCAAACTCCTATCCATGTGGTTTCTAATGAAGAGCCACAGTGCACCATGAACCAGAGTGTGGGCTGGGTCCAGTTCTATTTAATCACCCAGAGGAAGCTCTATGGGGACACCTGTTGGACTGTCCCCTGCATGAACCAGATTGAGGTTGCCCAGAAATGAGGTAGTTGGAGAGGGTGGGTCCTCCTTCCCTTATAGGACAGGAGGTTTCTTGACTTCCCATGAGCTGTTCAGACCTTGCCAGCTGGGGTCTGCCGGACTGTGGCGTAACTCATCCAGTAGCTGTGGCCCTAACTCAGACTAGCTTTCAAGACTTGGAAGGCTACTTTGTTGAAAATCCTACACAGTGGAAACCAGCAGTGATGTGTCCACTTGTGCTGAGAGCCCCTCAAGTAAGCACATCTGAGAGATGCTAAAGGGATGGGGCCCTATGACTCCGCAAGATATCCAGGCTATGCCATGACCTCTATTCAGTCTTTTTTCTTGCCAAGGACAGTTGAAAGGGGGAAAGCCTCCTGCAAATTTGGAGCATTTAAGTAGAGTCCATAAAACAGATGATTCCAAGTGCTGTTGGACCTCCTTCCTCTATCTTGAGTTTTGAGCCTGGACAGCCTTGGGTTTTTTCTCCTCATAGCTACATCCATTGTTTCACTTCGCTAGCAGCGAATGACATTTTTGAACACTTTTATGACATGCTATGCTAGGATCAGATTATCTTGTTACAGTATCATTCATTTTTTTTAATAATACTGCTCTGATATAGGAAATACAATGTTTAGTCACAGAGCAAAGCACCATGGTTAAGAAAGGCTTAGACCTTTCTTGTACACCCGGAGTTCATTGGACACCCAGATGATAACACAGGTCCTGATGGCTCCAGAGTGCAGTGTGTCAAGCTGCAATTCTGTACAATGCTGGAGAACTGGCTGGTCTACATTCATGGATACTGCGAGATGCACTGAAGCCAGGAGGTGTATAGATACAGGCATGTGGGAAGCATTTTCCTCCCAGTGTTGCTTTGTACACATGACCATGCTTTCACCAACAAAGTCCATGAGCATTTGAAGGGAGCAGAGGCCACGAAATCCACATGGGAGGCAGTACTCCAGGGGATACAAGGGCAGTACTAGCTCACTGAGGTCCTCTCTGTAGACCTTCCTGGAGATTAAACTTCACCAGGGTTTTCATTTCCTTGTGATCAGTCTGACACCTTACAAAATCCTTTCTGGTAAAATATTTCCAGGAGGAACCTGCTATTTTTGAATGCCTTCTTCCTTTGCTGGCATAGCTCTGGAATTAATTATGGTGCCTGGATTGCTGGAAGGCCATGTTCCATCTGCTACTCTACTTAGTTTATTTTCCCCTGCAGAAGAGATGCTGTTTCCAGCTCTTTCCTCTGGTTTCTCCTTTGAAGCAGGCATGTTGATGAGCTTATCTGCTGCCTGGCGGGTGGGTGCCTTTGGGCTGAGGCATTGTTTCTGACTTTTGCCCAGACTGGCTGCCACCAGCTTAAGGATTTGCTTTCTGTATTTTGTCATAGTCCTTCACTTCATGTGCTCTTGTTATGAAGTCCACAGTGGACTTGATTATGACAAAGGTTGGGATAGGTGGCTTGTGTACGCTGACAGAGTGCTGTCATTTCTTCTTGTCAAAGGCAACCAGAGGTGAGCATCACATTTGAGATGCTACAAATAGGCGTCACATCTAGTGCCCCGAAGTATTCTTGGAAGTCAGCTCATGCTCCAAGGCCTTAACTTTTCTGAAGGCCCCAGCTTACTCAAATGTACAGCCTGGGCCTAGCCCTGCAGAGGGGTGAGCTGCCGTGGTGGGCCAGGGCGATAACCTCCAAATGTATCAGAGTATCTTTTTTGTAGGTTTGTTGAGTTTCCCGAAAACTGAAATCTGAGATCTGGAATTGTGGGCTGCAGTAATAGCAGTGTCAGGGTTTTTAAAAGTAGGATCTTGGGGCTGAATGTTTTCGTCTAATAACACTTTTTTTCCCCCATGAAGAACTGTTGGGCTTCATAAGGAAGCCCCACTTATAATAGGGAACTATCCTGCTATTTTTTTTTTTAAGTCAGAAATGTTCCCCCTCCCCAAAGTTGTCCTCATCAAATTCTTGGAAATTGTGCATGCTGTTTTCTCTGAAAAAAAAAAAAATGGATCTTTGCAGATGTGATTAATGATCTAGGGATGAGATTTTCTTGGATCATCTGGGTGGTTCCTGCATGGTCGCTAAGATGAAAGAGGAGGAGGAAATGTGAATGCAAGGAGTTGCTGACAGCCTCTAGATACAGGAAGAGATGACAAGCAAGCCGTTCTTCAGCACTGCCAGAGGGACCATTTGTGTGGACTCTTCCATTTGGGGCTTCTGAGACAGCACCTCTCTGTGGTCTTAAGATGCCCAATTTATGGGTTCGTGTTTCAAGGCCTGCAGAGAATGAACTTGCTATCTTTTATCAATGTCATAGAAGTCCTTGCTCACATCTTCCCTCTGTGCAAGAGGCTTTACATCCTGAGCACCTGTGCTCCTAACCCACTGCTGATAGGGACAGGGTTTTTATTATTGGTAAGTTCAATACAGGCTATAGTTTTAAAAGATTTTTTGAGGAAATCTGTGAAGATAACCAAGTGTTGTTTACTGCATTCTTGGAGTTAAATGCTGAACTCTGGAAATCCCTTGCTCTGCAGGAACAACTTAATGTAGTAATTCAGAGGCACTATCTTTTGTCACCTCTGAACATATCCTCATCGGAATTCTTTCTTAAATGTAGACAGGGAAGAGAAAACGTAGAGTAATTTATAAGGTTGTCAAGTTAGAATGGGTGTGTCTAACTCCTGCCCTCCATTCTTCTTAGCTATTCGATTTCAAGCAAAGTAGTGAAACTCCCCAATCCCAAGTTTTCCTATCTGTAAAATGGATGTAATAACACTATTTCCTAGAGCTTCTGTGAAATTTAAGTAAGTAAATACAAATACATGTGACATATTTTTTTTCCATAGTAGGAGACCGTGTATTACATACTAGACTTTATACCACGTGAAGCTATTTTTTTTTATTAGTAGGGTACCTGTCTCCAGTACAAAGACAAATAAAATCGAAGGTATAGCTGTCATATAGGGCAGAAAACTCAAGCTTAGCCAGGTGAGATATTGCAACTTGTGTTTACACAGCTAGCAAATGGCAGGCCACAGAGCCCCAAGATTATATCAGCAAGGTGGTATGAGTTCCTAGAGGGAATCCTGGGGTGTGGCCTTTGAAGAACATATTCTCTAGTTCTTAAACATGAAATATACGATTTAGACATGAAGTGTTTCCCTGAGATTCATATACTGAGGGCTTGACTCTAATGCAGCAGTGTGCAGAGTTGGAATCTATAGAAGTGGGTTATGAGCACACTGACTTCATTAGTAGATTAACCTATGGGTACATTCATAGGTGGGTGGAGTATTTGGTGGCAAGGCTATTGGGGAACTGGGTGACAGGGGGATGGAGTGCCTTTGAAGACTAGGTCCTGGCCCTGCCTATTGCTTTCTGGCTCTCTCTCTCGGCTTCCCAGCACCATGAACTGAGAAGCTTTGCTCACCACAGTCTTTGCCCAGCAACCATGGATCCAGTAGACCACGGAATAAAACCTCTGAGACCATGCACCTCTGAAATCTTTCCTCTTTGACACTGAACTTTATAAGTGTTTTGTTAGAGTGGTGATAGTCTGACTAACAATCTTCCAGCACTTCTGGCACCACAATCCTGCCTTTAAATTCCTTGTTGCAGCTCTTTTGTACCTTCACTGAAAAGTAAACTGGCTCCCATGTCTTCTCCCAGAGCAGCTCTTTACTCTGAGGCTAACAAGTATGTAGGTATTGATGCATTCAGAACAGTTCTTCTAGGTAAAATGCTTGCATTTTGACAAGAATATTTAGTTTATCAAGGCTGAAGGTAGTTGGGATTTGAGGGGGAATGAATTAATATTACTCTTTACTTTTGTCTCCAAGAGTACATCTGGGTGAGTCAGACAATCTGTCATATTTGTTCCAGATAAGCTGTGTGATAGCAGGCATTCTTAGCCCTGAAGGCACATGAGCTTGCTGACACCTCGCTTGAGAACACAACGGATTGATCCACCCAGGTCCCAGGCATCACAGGGCTCTTGTGCATTGACAATTTAAAAAGTATCTCATGGCAGAAACCAGGCTATAGTGCATGTTCTTGGCAGGAAGCTGATTCCCACAGATAACTCAGAGAGGGATTCATCTTCCTTTCTTATATAGTGAGGAAGTAGAAGTGGACAGCCTGCAAATACCTTTGCCTTCACTCTTAAGATTCAGAACAATTTAATTACAAAGATTCCCTATAAGTTGAACATATCCATGCTAAATCACAGCACAGCAGAGACTAGATTCCTGACATCCCCAGTGCCACACTCCCATACCTTCCCACCACCCTTATTTCAATGGTAGAATGTGACAGTGGCATTACCCTGAAATGATATATTCAAAGAGCCATATTCAAAGAGTCATATATATATATATGTATTACAGGGTCTCACTATACAGCTCAGACTTACAGTGATCCTCCAGTTTTCAGCTTCCCCAGTGCTGGGATTACAGACATGTGCCACATCTCCCGGACTCCGTCACCAGCTCAGCGTGCCCTTTGGGTGGGGCTGGCATGCCGGCGGGACTGGGGATGGAACCCTGGTCCCTGTGTGTGCCAAAGCAGGTGCTTAGTACACTGAGCTATCTTGCTGGCCCAATCATCTCATATTTATAATGCCTATTGAAAATTCACAGTGTTGTGCCCAGAGGCAGGCCTGATCATTAGACTGATGTAAACAACTGTCCATTTGGGATAGGTTTAATTACCAACTCCAGATGTCGGGAGAAGCTGGTTGCAGGACTCCAGAAACCTGTCACTGTCTCAGCTAGCACATCTCCTCCACCCCAACCACACTTCCAAGCTGGGCACCTCACATCTCAGCAGTGAAAACAGATGCTCTCAACACTAAGAAATAAAGAGGTATGGCTGACAGTCCAAAATGCAGGGGTGCCTGGACCACATAATGTTTTATAGATTTTTCTCTTCTTTTTTTCTGTAATTTCTGGGCAAGTTCTAACTCGTCTTCCATCCTGGAAGTATGCCTGGAAGGAATAGTAATATTTTGGCACATTGGTCTCTATGGACCTGGTTTTTAGTAGCATGCGTATTTTTCTTATTTTTTTGTCGGTAGAAGTAAATGCAATAAATCAAGTGAATCTTTCATTCAGCCGCTCCACATGTTTTATTCCTAGTGCATAGTGGAAGTGTGCCTTATCTTAAAAGGTGTGGTTCTCAGAATCAAATTTTATGATTTAGGTTACAGATGCATCGCAGAGGGAACTCATCATACACCAAATGTGTTTGTTTGTAAAGCATTTACTACTACAGGATTATGTCTGCTCTACTGTGACTCATACTTTAGCTAATTGTGGCCCCATGGCTTCAAATGTCACAGTTTTAAAATTTCCATCTCCAGCTCTAATCTCTGAACTTCAGACTCAATAACCAGCTACCCACAATGTTGTACAAGATCCTTAACCTGTTCTTTTTTTTATTTTTGTTTTATTGAAGTACAAATATCAATGAGATAGTTTTAAGATACCTTGACAAGATGGATTTGATAAATTAATACATTGCAAACTGTTTTCATTATGTTTTGGTATCATACAAGGTGCATACATGATATTATACTTACAGACATTATTATACCATATGTCTCTTATCAGTAAATAAAGAGAGCATAGCTGTTTGTGTACCTTATTTTTTATACCTGAATTACATCAAAGATTCAATAATTAATTCTACCTTATTATTTTCCTAGTGGTTGTCCATAGTACTAGAAGCCGACATAATATCCTGTCCAACCACCATTAGTGCAAATCTTGCCTCTCATACAATTATGTAAAAGCACAGTGTTATCTATCCCAACTGTACTGTCCATACACACACATCATGATTCTTCCTTTCTATACCCCTTCCTTTGTCTACACCTGTCAGAGATGGGCACTCCATTGTCATTCAACTAGCTTAGGTGCTTGAACTCGACAACACAATCCAACACAGTCCAGCATTCCACAACAATAGTGAGTTATCCGAAGAGGTTGTCGACCATAGCCATTTACAGCTCAACTTAATATTATGGCCTCACAATGTATATTCATTTTTATACTTTTCTGCTGGGTGGTTAAGACCTAGATAGAGCAAGAGTTGTATACCAACACATGTACTTTTTGTTTCTTATGAGGTCTGTGAAGTCCCCTCAGGTTTATCTTGTAGTCCTGTACCTTATTCTGTAGATCCTTTGTCTGTGTCATCCATATGGATGAGTCACGGCCAATGCTTGACCAGTTTGCTGTCTGTGAGAGCATTCTTACCATTGAGGACTCTATGTTGGACTCTTACATCTCCTGGAAAATACACAAATATCTTTGCTTCCATCATGGTATGTGTTGTTCATGCAGTGTCGTATGTGCTACAATATCAGTTTTGAAAGAGCCATCACAACTTTTTATAAGAGATTCATGGATAAAAAGATCTAACACATAAAAGAATACTAACACCTTTATTAAAAATTAGGATAAGGATATAAACAGAAATGTTATAGAAAAGAATTGTGGATAGATTTTTAATAGTGTAAAAGATGCTCAATTTCTCTCATAGGAAGAGAAATTATGGCTACAATTATGCAGAGATGCCAACATTGAACAAATATTGTTTGGAAATGTTATGGGAAATCAGACCCCTTTAGTCATTGCTTCTGAATTCCTTCAGGCGTTCAGTATAGCTAACACCATGGAGGTGGATTTGGTAATAATTAATACCTCCATATACTCTCTGTATCATTGTAATTAATAATAATACATGTGTTCCTTACTAAATGACATTGTGGTGTAGATGTGTGCATGTAGCGAATGGCAGTGGAGAGTACACACTTTTCAAATTCGTTGTTATTCCACATATATTCTACTTCTGTTTCTGTATCTGTCCATGTGGGTAGTGCTTGTTTTGGAATACTACTGCATATAATTTAATGACTTGTATATAACATAGGTTAATCACCCATTTTCCTACAGGTGGATAATTTGATCGCCTCTAATGTTTTATGTTACTTGCAATGCTATAATAAGTGTTTTTATGCATTACTTTTTTAGGATGTGGAAATGAATATTTAAAATTTTAGTTAGTGCTGCTAAATTATGCCTGATGTGGTTGTACAAACTGATGATCCCACCTGCAGTGTGTAACAATCACAAGTTCTCACATACAACTAACACATTTTTGCATGTCCAGGGTCTCACTACAGCTTGAACTCATAGTGATCTTCCTGTTTTCTGCCTTCCTAGTGCTGGGATTACACCACACACCTTCACTCCATCACCTCTCAGCATATCAGGGGGCTGGGGCAGTGTGGCATGTGGTGCCAGGGATCGAACCAT
>PVKA01022085.1:0-37663 GCA_004027165.1 Ctenomys sociabilis
TATTACTCATATCAACTATTTTATATCTATCTCTTTCAGTCAACTTAATAAATAATGTGTAACTACTTTTTTCTGATTTTCATTCTACTTATTGATACTGCTTGCCAACCAAAAATTTTTACAGTGGAGGTTTTACAAGATTTAGGTAATATAGAAGGCTTTTAAAAATAAAATTTAGTTTCATACTATACTTAAAGATAATTATTAAAAAGCAAATTTATTTTTCAAGCACTTTGGGTTTTGTTTTGTTTTGTTTTACTTTGTTTTGTTTGGCAGAACTAGGGATTGAACTCAGGGCTTAGTACTTGCCAGGCAAGGACTTATTCTACTGCGCCATCTCCCCAGCCCCTTTTCATGTACTTGGAGATTTAAAAAAAACAATTCAAAATAGTAGATTTCCAAATATCAAGTCTTTTCCCATAAATTTTCCTATTATAAACATTGATATGGTGTATTATTTATTCTGTAAATGACAAAAATGTATGCCTTATTAAACAAAATCCATGTTTTACATTATGTTAAATTTTTGTGGTATATTTCAGTAGGTTTTCACAAATGAATATTATCATTGGACATTAGCATCTGGATAACATCTTACAGAATAATTTCACTGTCATAAGAATTCCATGTGTATCTGCTTACTACCCATTTCTTACACCACTAAGTGGTATTATGTACCACTAATAATCGAATCATTACAGTATATTCAGTGTCCCCTCTCTCTACTCTCTCTCTCTCTCTCTCATTCTTCTGTTTGTTTCATTTTTTATTTTATGACATGGAATGTTGCAGATTCAAAGCAAATATTTGCATGACATAATCTGAATTAAAGTCCATTAAGAACTGAAATGTGAGTTGCATGTATATTTGCAAGAAGATTAGGGAAATACTGCTTCTAAGAATTTTGAGCAGGAGTGTTCTGCTATGCTCTCAGTCTACCAGCATCAAGTACAAAGAACCAATAGGGCCTTTTGCATCATTGCTGACACAAAAATTCAATTTCTATATTCTTCCCCCTCTTCCATCTTGCAAGGACCTAGCAAAACACTAGTATTAGAATACTTTAAGTCAAGCTTGTAGAAATATTTATAATTACTGAAGATATTTCCTTACATTTGCCACTGTTAACTGCTTACATGAACTTACTGAAGACCAGGATACTCTCCTCAACTATAAAGAAAAAAAAAGATATTGAAAGTGATTTTAAGTGCCGGCTGTAGTAGCACACTGGAGAAGCTGAGGCAGGAGGATCATTGAGTTGGAGATCAGCCTGGGCTACAAAATTAGTTCAATTATGGACTGAAATGCATAGTAAGACCTTGTCTCAAAAAGACAACAAAAAATAAATAGTTTTGTCAGCAATAGGCATTCCATTGCCATTCAAATATTGTAAGTGAATGAATTCAGCAAAATAATCGAATATAGTCCCATAGCCCATAATTGTGGTGGGTTATCTGCAGAACTGGCAATGTCAGAATTGTTGATTTGAGCCTTTACAGCTCAGCATATTCATATGGCTTTACTTTTTATACCTCGTTTTTATAGTCTTCCACTAGGTGGTTAAGACCAAGATAAAGCAAGACCTATATAACAAGAAATGTAACTTTTGTATTTGACAACATCAGTCAAATCTCCTCAGGATTTACCCTGAAACCCTGCATCACAGTTTGTAGGTCTTTCGTCAGTTTCAGCCATGTGGATGAGTCACAGCCATTGCTTGACCAGTTTGCTCTCTGTGAAAGCCTGAGAGAATGTTTTCTCTCTAGGTGATTTTCCTTAGGCACGTGGAATACCAATCTCTGACAAAATTAAACAAAAAGGGGATAAAAATGAAGGACAATTTGTAGTCTATCTATCTATCTATCTATCTATCTATCTATCTATCTATCTATCTATCTATCCACACACAATAGTTAGGATAGATATACAGCTATTTTGTGAGTTTAATTAAAAAACAATTTATACTAATGCTCTTTAGACAAGATATGTCTGCATGCTGTGGTATGAATAATTATTACGAAGACAACAATATGCCTTGTATTAATTATTGTAACTGTTCTACTAACCTGTTTTGTCTCAATGCTATTTCTTTCTCAATAAAATTAATTTAAAATAAATAAATACAAATAAAGAAAAAATAAGAAAAGAAAACAAGATGATTTTAAATGAATAAAACTTTTATTTCCAGTCCTCAAAATTTTCTTGTCTTTATAGGCATACTAAATATACTCATTTCTTTCAGAAAAATGACTAAAATTGCTTTACATGGCCTCGTGTATTAGAATGAGATTTGATATGCTTTACATGAATCCTCTTAAAAAATAATCTATACAAGTTGTGCTCTATAATCTGGGTCATGTCTATTTAAAAATTCCCTTGAAAATTTGGTTTGCATTCTAGTGAGAAAAAATTATAATTTTGAAATGTTTTTCAATAAGCAAAATATCTGCATCAATATTCAGAAGTTTGGATCCTTAAGGATAAGCTTTAGAAAGCTTTCTGGAGTCTGCTCACATCAATTCTTATGCTTCATTTGCTGAAAAAAATAGAAGAGATAGATTGAGTTCTGAATAATGGTTAAATTGCTGAAAAAAATGTGAAGCTGATGACTTGCTAGCTTTCAGACCAGCTTGCAAAACTGTGAAAGACTGATGGCCAAAGTAGGTGTGCAAAATCAATATTTGTTCATATTCATCCAATCAGCATAAATTTTACAAATTGAATTATTCTGTTGCTTCCATTGGCCTCTGTGTTATAAATCAAAATACACTATTGAAAGGAACTGTATTAGGTATTCAGAAAGTTTTGAAATATTGCTGAATTTATTATATGTTAGCAATCAATATTGAATAGTAGGAGAATTATTTCAAGGTCAGTGAAAAGTAATATAATTTTAATCTTTCCTTTTGAATAACATTGTTTAGGGCCTTTATTTACCAGTTTTGCACATTTTTGCATTAAACAAAATAGGTCCTCTTTATATGATTAAAAATATTCCAGTTTTTTCAAAATAGAAATTTATTTTATTTTATTTTAAAAATAATTTTATTGAAAAACGAATAGCAGGACCTAAAATTTGTTTGAGCTAAACTATGATTTCTCAAGTGATAAAATGAAACACAGCTGGGGCTGGGTAGAGGGTTCAGTAGAAGAAGTGCTTCCCTGGCAAGCTCAAGGGTCTGACTTCACGCCTTGGATCTAAAGAAAAAAAAAAGTTGAAAACAACTATTTTTTTTTCATAGGGAAAAGAATACCTGGGAGATATTGCCCAATGTAAATTGTATGTCTGTACTCATTTCATATATAACTATATATTTTCTCCTGATTACATTGCAAACCTTTTAAGCAATTAAGCTTAATTGTTACTGTTTAAAAAATTACACAACACCTGATATTACAAGTGAAATGTATATATTTTTTCACAATATTCAGTTTATTAGCATATGAAGGACATGATTGGTGAGCATCAGAATACATGTCTAGAATTAAACAATAATAAATTTTCACATTTCGAATGGTATAACATTTTATGCCATATTTTAACCCATCACTTTTTGTAACTATTTTCCATTCATACTATCATCATGAGAAATCTGTGCTAAGAGCAAAACTACGAATCCATTCAGTCAGCTACTGAGGTGTCTTAGTAAATATATATTTTTAATATAGCTATTGGTACATAAAGAACATTTTACTTCTATTTCAGTCTTTATGTAATGAAATGTATATTCCAGTTATTAATTTTAATTGCTTATGAAGTTTTTCATCTTGAATGTTTAAAGAAAACTTAGCAAAATACCTCAGTGATATTATTATGTGTAACATCATTTATTTCTAATTATTTTTGAAATATTTTATGATTAAAATTATATGTACTTGAAAAATACTAAAAATATAATAAAATAAATTTAATATTGAATTAAGTTTTGACCCTTAATGTATAGGCCAGAATTGACTCCATCATTAAAACAAAAATCCATGCTGCTTCTGCCCCGATCAATGGTAGTGCAAGCAAATAGGGTGCAAATAAATCCTAAAGCTCCCAGAGCGGTCCCCATGTATGGCCATAGGCCTCTCATCTTAACAGTATTATCTGAATTGGTCCTTCCAAAAGCTCTTAAAGAAATTTGTTGTAATTACAGTGGAAATTGTTGAAGAGGGTTTTTTTTGTTTATTTTTATTTTTTAATTTCACACATTTTCACTAGGAACAAATTTCATGCAGTTTCATTTTTTGAAAGATGCAGTTTAAATGAATTATCCCATTCTCTACCCTGATTTCCTACTATAGCTTATTAATTTTATTTTATTTTAACAATCCTTTGCTTCGACCCCATCTACCTTCCACTCTTGCCGCCCTCCAGTCGCTCTCTTCCTGCTCGTCTTGTGGTATCCATCGACTGACTTGGGCATTGCGGCCTCTCCACGTTTGTGGCAGTGTTGGAAGCGGACGTGTGCAAGCACGGTGTGAGCCGACTCTACTGCCAAAAGCCTGTTCTTACGGAGCTGAATATGACAAGGAAAAGACAACCAGATTTTATTATTATCTGTTCTTTTTTACTATTTATTTATTCTTATTTTTAAAGAGAGTACAAATTAGAATTAAAATACAAAAAAAAATAGCAAGTTATATAGAATTTCCCTTAACAAAGTAATATGAATTTCACAGTATTTGTTGTAATACATAGTCTTGTCTTCCAAGTACTTATTCATATTAACAGATACATACATATAAAATTCAAAGAAGAGAGAAGAAAAGAAAGAAATGTATAAGAAATGAAAAAGAAACAAGAAACAATTGAAAATAGGACACAAAACTAAGTACTATCTTCTCTTTTCCATGGTCTAGCATAAATATACAATACAGTTGTCTAAACCGTCTTGCTTACACACCCAGATAAACTTTCCCCCACTTCCTCTCCCGTCCTTCTTAACTCAGTAACCCTTTCCTTTAAATAAGGTTATTCCCTTTTCCCAATATCTATGGTATCCTTCAGATTCCCTTTTCTCTTTCAGTTTGCACACTAAGGAGACAATACAATGTTTGCACATGCAAATCTGATTTATCTCACTTAAAAGTATGTTCTCTAGCTGTATCCACTTATCAATAAAAGACTCAAATTTATCTTGGTTTATAGCTGAATAATACTGCATTGTGTAAAAATATCACATCTTCTTTTTGCCTTCTTCAGTTGATGGGTATCTGAGTTTTTTCAGGATATAGCTGACCTGTGCTGCTATAAACATAGATAACTCTATATCACTGTGGTATGAAGTTTACAGTCCTTCTGAAAAAATGCCAAGGAGAGAAATAGCTGGCTTGACCGGGATCTCCAATCCAGGGTTTTTAAGGAATCTCCACACTGATTGCCATAGTGGCTGTACCTGTCTGCACTCCCGCCGACAGCAGAGAATGATTACTTTTTCTCCATAGGCTCTCCAGCATTTGTTGTTGGCCAACTTCTTGATATTAACCATTTTTAATGGAATCTCAGTGTTGTTTTATTTTGCATTTCTTGAATAACCAGTGATGCTGAAGATTTTTCACATATTTAATTGTCATTTGCATTTCTTCCTTTAAGTGTATATTTATCTCAGATGCCCATTTTTAGATTGGGTCTTTGAATATGGGGGGCCTGAGTTTATTTATTTCTTTATATGTTTGAGATAAAAGCCTTTGTTGGAGGGAGGGACAGACAGCTATATTTTTTTCTAAGTTTATGGGTTTTCTTTTTACTCTGTTGGAGATTTACTTTGAAGTGAATAAACTTTTTAAAAAGATGAGAGTCTTTTTGATTCTTTGAAGTATTTCCTGGGCAGTTTGGTTTACACTCATGAACTCTCTACCTTACCCTACATCTTTAAAGTTTCTACCTACATTTTCCTCCGAAGATTTAGTGTTTCTGTTTTAAAATTTAAATCTTTGATCCATTTTGACTGTAGTATTGTGCATAGTGATAGGCTTGGATCTAGTTTTATCATTCAGCATGTGGAAAGCCAGTTTTCCCATCACCATTTACTAAAAGGCTATCTTTTTTCAAAGTGAGATTGTTTGATCTCTTAACAAAAGATAAGATAGCTGCATGTGTTTGCAGTTGTCTGTGCATCTTATAATCTGTTCCATGGATCCTCAGGTCTGCCTCTGTGCCAATATAATGTTAATTTTATCATAGTAGCTTTATAGTGTAATTTCAGTTCAGGGATTGTAATACCTCCTGCCTTTCCACTGTTTTCCAGAATTGCTTTTGATATTCTGGCCCTCTTCTTGTTTGAAACAAATTTGAAGATCATTTATCTATCTCTGTGAGATATACGAATTGTATTTTAATGAAGATTGTACTGAACTTTCATAACAATTTTTCGAGCATGCCTATGTTGGTTTTTCCTAAACAGGGGAATGTAATTTCTTTCCATTTTCTAAAATCCTCTTCAATCTCTTTTCTCATAGTACTGCAACTTTCCCCATATAAATCTTTTATATCCCTTGTGAGATTGATTCCTAAGTATTTATTTTGAATGTTGTTATGAAAGGTATGGATTCCATAATTTCTCTCTAAGTGCTCATTATTTATGTACAAATATACTACAGATGTTTGCATGTTAACTTCGTATCCTGCTACATTGCTGAATTCTGTGATTGACTCTACATTTCTTGGTGGGGTGTTTTGGGTCCTCTATGTACAACATCATGACATCTGCAAATAATGCTGATTTGTTTTTCTTTTCCAATCCTTATTCCTTCTATTTCTCTCTCTTATCTAATGACTCTGGCTAACATTTCCAGAACTATATTGAGTAAGAGTGGAAACAGTGGACACACGTGGATCTGATTTTCAAGTGAAGGCCTTCAGTTTTTGCCCATTTAGTCTGATGTTGGCTGTTAGTTTCTCATAGATTTTATCAGGCTATGATATAGACCATCTATTTTGATTTATTCATTTTTTAACATGAATGAATCTTGGGCAATATCTTAAGGTGTTTCTATATGTATTCAGATGATCACGTCATTTTCATTTTGTTCTATTAATGTAGTGTATAACATTTACAGACTTGCATACGTTGAACCAACCCTGCATTCTGGGAATGAATCCCACATGGCCATTATATATAATCTTCTTTAAAATTTGCTGCATTCAGTTTGCTGGTACATGTGTATTCATTAGAGATACTGGACTTTAATTCTCATTTTAGTTAGATCTTTCTCTGGTTTTAGAATCAGAATACTATTTGCCTTCATGAATGAGTTTAGGAGAATTGTTAGAAAAGTTGGCATTAAGTCTTTTCTAAATTTCTTGTAGAATTTTGCTGTGAATCCACCAGGATATGAGATTTTCTTTTTGTTAATTTTTTTATGATAGTTTATTTCATTTCTCATTATTGTGTTAAGAGTTTATATATCTTCTTCACTCATGTTTGGCATTTCATATGTGTCTAGAAAGCTGAACATTTCCTCAGTGCTTTCCACCCTGTGAGAGTAAAGATTTTGGAAGTAGGTATTGATGATCTGTACAGATTTGACACTTTTCATTCCTTATTGCACTAATTTGTGTTTTTTCTTGCCTTTTTTGATTACATTGGCTAGTGATTTATTAATTTTATTTATTGTTATAAAGAACTGATGCTTTGATTCATTTATTCTTTGTATTGTTTTCTTTATTTCCAATGCATTAATTTCTGCACTAATATTTGTAATTTCTTGCCTCTATTGGGCTTTGGGATTGACTTGCTCTTCTTTTTCTAGAAGCTTGAGGTGCAACACAAGTTCTTTCATTTGGCCTTGCTCTGTTTTACTAATGTGCAAATTTACCACTATCAATGTTCATCTTATGACAGCTTTCATTGCATTCCACAGGTTTGGGTTAGCTTGCATCTTTGTTTTCATTTGATTATAAATCTTTTTTAATTTCTTCTTTAATTTCACCTCTGACTTAATCAGACATGAAATTAAAACAATGTCCAATGTTTTTGACATTGGTATTAAGTTTCCAGGTGCTTTTGTAGATTCTTTTGTCAATAATTTCCAGTTTTATTGCACTGTGATCAGATAGTATGTGTGCGATAATTTCAGTTCCATTCCATTTACTTAAGAATGTCTGGGCTAGTATATGGTCTATTTTATAGATGTCCCATGTGCATCTGACAAAATGTGTAATCTGTTTGGCTGGGTGGATGATTCTTTAACATTCTGCCAAGTCAGTTTTTTCACGTTTGCTTTAATTCTGTTATTTCTTTGCTGTGTGGTATTTTTTTGTTTGTTTTTTGCCTAGTTGATCTATTTCTTTGTGACATTGGAATCTTAAATTTCCCTGTTGCTATTGTATTATTACTCATTTGATTTTTCATGTCTAATAAAATTTGTCTTATGTAGGAGTGTGTTCCTAACTGGATATATATATATATATATATATATATATATATATATATATATATATATATATATACTTTTTATGTACATAATTATTATCTTTTGCCCTTGCATTTTTCCCTTAACAAGTATGTACTGACCTCCTTTATCTCTTTTGGTTTGAAGTTGATATTTTTAACAAACAGAACAGCTATCCTCTGCTTTTTTCTGATTTCCCGTGGTGTGGAGAATTGTTTTCCATCCTTTGACTTTTAATTTATGAATTTCCTTTTGATTTAGATGTGTTTCTTTTATGCAGCTTATTGTTGTATTTTGCTTCTTAATCCACTCTGCTAGTCTGTTTCTTTTGGTTAGTGAATTGAGACCATTTACACTGATGGTTATAACTGCTATGTATTGGCTTATCTTTGGCATGTTGGTTTTCCGCTATAATTTCTGTGCTTTTTCCTTCTTTTTAATTACTTGCTCTGTTTGGTTATTCCTTTCTGTTGTTCATGAAGCTGTGGTCACTTCTGTCTTTCTTGAATATCTGTCAGTACTCTTTATATGGTTGATTTCATGGTCATGAATGACTTCGATTGTCCTTTGTCACGAAAGGATCTTATTTTGCCTTTGAATTTGATTGGCAGTTTTGCAGGGTACCTTAATCTGGGTTGGAAGTTATTTTCTTTCAGGACCTGAAAAAATTCACTCAAAGCTCTTATTTATTTGATGGTTTGTGTTGAGAAATATGCTGTGAGTCTTACAGGCTTTCCATTGTAGGTGATCTGTTTTTTTTCTCTCTAGAAGATTTTAATAGTCTATATTTTTGTGCTGAATTTTGGAGATCTTATTATTATGTGTCTAGGTGTAGACTGACTGTGTGGATTTCTATTGCCTTGCTTACCTGAATGTCAAGTTTTTTCATGTTTGGATAATTTTTGCTAGTACTCTGTCAGTAGTTTTTGTGTCATCTGTGCTATCTTCTGCTGCTTCCTTGACACCTATTATTCTTACATTATTTTTTCTTTTGATGATCTTTACCTGAATTGCTATTTGTTGGTTTCTTACTAATTTTAAGGGATCTTTCCTTTCACGTTTATTAGCTGTACCACTATGTTCAAGGTCTGAAAATCTATCTTCAGTTTCATTCAGTAGTTTTTCAAGCTTTCAATGGAAATCTTATTTTCTTGGATATCTGTTTGAATCTGTTTCCTGCATTGCAAGATTTCCTCTAGTGTTCAATCAGTGTTTACATCATTTTTCTATTCTCCTCTATTTTTTTTTTTCTATGTCTTCCGTAGCTATGTTGAGAATTTTTTTCATGATTGTTGCCATTTCTTTTGGACCTGAGAGATTATGTATGATCTTATATATTCTATATCCTGATAGATTTGCTCCATTATTTCAGTTGCTATTGTTTCAGAGATTTCAGGTATATGTTTTCTCAGTTCTTGTATGACTTTGTTTCCTGAATTTGTTCTGGGTGGGGTAGAGGATTGAGACTGTCTTTTGCTTCTCTGTTTTGGCATTTTTTGTGCTCCCAGTAATCACTTAGAGTCCAGCAGGCATTCCCAAGTAGACCAAAGTTCTTGCAGACTTCAGTAAAGCCTAATCCTCTGTATGATGAAACCACAGATTGCAGTCATCATGTGTCCTGTTGGCCACTTAGAGTCCTACTAACTTCTTAAAATGTTGAAGAATGAGCAGAATCTTCATGTCAGTGTGCTGGGGCCTAAGAAATGTCAGAGGTTACTTGAGTCCCATAGACTTCCCAGCATCCTCTAAAGTTCATAAATGGCCCCCACAACCCCACTTCTAAGACTCATTTCAAATTCATGGCTACATAATTAATGAGTGCATTTTAGTAACCCAGGTAATACAATTTTCTTTTCCTGATCCATTCTATTTGACACACTACTAGAAATAAATTTTATCCTTTTTATTAATCAAATCTGTAATCCTCACCTATTGCCATTTTTGATCGGTTTATATTGATTTAACTTAAAATTTAGGAGATGGCAGAAAGGAATGTTAGCTCTCTGCAACTATTGCAGTATTCATGTGCCTGAAGTTATTTTCAGGCATGCTGCACTCTGTTTTCTTAACAAGGATGCTTTGTCTGGGCTTCTCGCTAAGAACCTCTTCTCTACTTGTGCCTCTTTCCCATGAATGATATATAACTAGTAATACTACTGCTTCTCTCCCACATCAGTCATTTATTTTTAACTACTAAGATTTTTCTAAAAGTATATAAATCTGTTTCATTTTGTTGAATATTGAAAAATCCCTCACTGTGCTAATTTGATCTGTGATTTACCGATATATTTCCATTCCCACTTTATGTAATTGCTGAATTACCTAAACTCTATGTTCCTCTTTTCTCTCTTATTGTTCTATTTTTAGAAATTGCTTCATAAAACTATGGTGGTCTCCTAATTGACCAATAATCTATATTTATCATGAATACAAAAATATTAGATAAAGGTCATGACTTACTCTTTTTTTGATTTTCCTCTTGGTTTACAAGTCATCTGTCTTACTCCTTTAACCCTCATCATGACATTTTAGCTAATGTTTCTTTGCTTCTTTCATGTTTTATTACTTAAAACATGGCTAGACAGAAACATCTCTTCAGGCAATCATCCACATGTGCTGTCTTTGTGAATTCATGCAATTACATGGTTTTAAAACCAAATCTCTAATATCCCTAGAATTTATTCTATCTATCAGCCAAGAACTATTCCTTGAATTCCAGACTGATATATCCAGTGACTTCCTTGGCACATCTATTAACTGTCCTTGACATATGTAATAGCTAGTCTGACAGCTTAAATTCAAAGTGCATCAAAAAATTTTCATCTCTCACAAACTGCTTTCTAAAAAAGAGAGAGAGAAGAGAGGCCCTCATTATAACTTTGGGCATGTGAATATATTATACCTTTCAATTAATTCCAATTTAATTAACTTCTGTTTATTATTTTCTATGAGCAAAGTATTACACTAAATTGTTATGAGTAATATAACAAACATTACATGTGTAAACTGAAAATGTCTTATATAATAAATTACAGAGGGCCATCCAAATAGCTCAGTGTATTAAAGTGCCTGTAAGCAGGTCAGAGGCTAGGGGTTCAATCCCAAAGCCTGCTGTGCAGGCCCCATCCCTGGGGTGCACTGAGATGGCAATTTAGACTGGACATGGTGGCGCGCAACTGTAACCCCAGCTCTTGGGAAGCTGTAAACAGGCGGATCACTGAGTCCGATCTAGTAATGAGAGCATGAACAACCTGTAGACCCTTCCCTAAAATACAAAAAATAAATAAATAAAAGAAGTAAATAAATCACAAAATTGCAAATTTAGAGGTGTAATTTGAAATGAGAAAGGAATTTCAAATTTAAACAAGAAAGTTTTTAAAAATGCTTAGAACTATTGTATCTTATCTTTTTTCATTTTCTTTTTTTTTCCTTTGAGGTACCAGAGATATAACTCAAGAACCTGTGCTTGTCAGGCAGGCATTTATTCTATCGAGCTATCTCCCCATCCCCCTTTGATATTATTTTTAAAAAGAGAAGTTTCTTTAGTTCAGGTTAACTGAAAGAATATATTATGTAGGGCCTAGCTAAATGTTTTATTTGTCACTTATTAAGTACTTATTACACATTACACAATGGCAAACATAAATATGAAAACATTTAATTATTCAGAATGTTAATTTTAACAAAACAAAGACTACTTCATATATTCATAATATTTCCGTATCAGGTAGGTACAAATGTCTTATTTCCCAGCAATTAATGAAGATGAAAAAATAAACATTATTTTTAAAAAAGGAGAGTTTGTTCATTCTTCTGTAAAACATTTGTGATGACTACATCTTGTAAAACTTTCTTAAAAGTAATTTATAAAGTGTACCTGTAATAACAAAAAAGTCTAGATGATTGGGTACCATGGTTTTAAGAATAAGCAAGTATAGTAGTTGATCATAGGTGTCATGTACAAAATTGAGTAATGAAAGAATTGTGCTTTAACTGAAAGTATCTTAAAAATGAAATTATGTATTCTTCATAGAAGAAATATACACTTTTAGAGCTTAAACATGAACCATTAGAAAATGTACATTTCAGAAGTAAAGATTATGAGATGTGGCAAGTAGATGCTCCTGCGACCCTCCAGATTGTTGTGTTTATTATTTTATGTAAATGCTGAAGTAAAGATGAATGTCTATTTGTCCCTGCCAGTCCCTACTGTGGCAGAGGTGAGCGCTTTAGCATCATATGGACACTCAGGAGAAGAAGGTCCTCCGGGTGGTCAGGATATTTCAGAATCTGGAAGGAGGAAGGAAACAGGGTAACAGACCATCAGCAACTGTACCGACACCTTCTCTGCGGTGTATATAATTAAAATATCAACTGAGAGATAACCCTTGTGCAATATGATTGGGAAACATACAGTTAATACTGCACACTTAAAAAAAAAACAGAACAAATGTCAAGCAACGGGAATATTTTTTCAATACTCACCACAGTTGGATCCATGCCAAACATTAAATACTTTTGCAGCTGGCCGAATTTTCTATACTAACAACTGTTAGAACAAAGTAAATGTATTTTGTGAGCTTCAAAGCATTATAAGTATGGGTAATGGTCCTCCAGATTTAATTCATGGTTTTTATATTGATCTTCTGTGCTCTGAAGAAATGTTGTATTTTTCGATATTGTGCACTAGGATTAAGATGAACAACTTTAATGGAAAACAAACTGTTTTTGGAATCAGGGCAATTCAGTGTTTGTGAGATTAGTGATTTCAACTGATTGCCTTTATTTTCTAATACACAGGATTGCCAGCTGTTTTTCTACTTTCCAGAGGTAGTTTTACATCTGTGTTTCAAGGATGCATATGCTAAATTATTTTAAAATTATTTTTAAAGTGCTCATTCTGAAAGTTAATAAAAGTTTTCTTTTAAATTTACTTGAACATTCACTCAGTTTAATCATTTCTTCTTTATTTTTCATTTTATATCTTCATTCTTTTTTATGCAAATGACCCAGAGTTGGTGCCTTGAGAAAAACCTCACTATTGCAGACTTTTGGATGTAGTTTGCATCATTTCAATAAACTCCAAATATTTAATAGTCTAACATTTAAGCGAATTATTTGCTGTTTCTATTTCAAAAGGAAAAAGGCAGAATTATACTATGTGTTTATAAGTATACTTCTTAAAATCTAATTCACAAGAGAAAGTCTACCTATCACGCATAAGGAGGAAAAACTGTTTAGGGTTACCGTCACACTAAATCAACTGTGAAATGAAAAGAACCTGTTTAAAGGGAAAAGACAGTAGGGATAATGAAGAGAACAAAAGGAAGAGGTAGGGAAAATATATATTTATGTACATATAGAGGATGCTAATTTCGACAGGTCAACTGAAAGGAGATGTTGATGCTTACATTGTTTTTGTCTTCTCCTTTTTAATTTCTTATAACTTTTTCCATACCAGTTTTGCATGGTTATATCTAGTAGTCTGAACACATAATTTGAGTACAGTATTATGCAACATGACATTATCAAATTCCTTTGCTGAATTACTATTATTTGTTAAATGAAATTGTGTAGCATATCTCATGTTTTTATTCTCTTTAAAATACAAAAGATAAAAGAATAAATCAACATCATTTATAATTGCAAAGCTCAAATACTCATATTTTATTGACATTTCAAAGTATCACATATATGATTATGATAAAAGTGAATTTAAATATATCAGGTAAAAATAAAAGGTATGAAGAATTGAAGTTTGACTTCCAGAATCTTTGACATTATACCTCAATATATCATCTGGCTGTGCTTTAACTGTTTTGGATTTGGCAATAATAAATATAAAGCATCTTGGTGAAGTATCCATTTTGAATTTTTATTTATTTAGTAAGTTAGCTAGACATGGTGTGTCTCTGTAGTTCAGACTGGCCTTGAACTCACTATGTAAGCCCGAACTGGTATTATTATTGTGGACTAAAAACAACTGCAGGTATATAAATCTAAACCAATAGGCCTCATTTAACTTAAGGGAAACCAATAAATATAAATGATTAAATCAGAATAATAAAGAGATAAATATGTTTCTTAAGAACAAGACTTTCCTTCCCATGGATACTAGGTCTATCAAGACTATAATGGTTGGAGTGGGGCCACCCAGGGCCCACTGTGTCCTCATTCAAGCCAGCACCTAGCCTCTGTGTGAGGAATCGCCTGCCCACCAAACGGATCCTCATCCCATCCAGCACCCAGGCCAGGTGTGTGTGTGGAACTTCCTCTATAAGACAGTCCCAGTGTGGAACCCTGTGGCAGAATTCCCTGCAGAGAGGCTAGAGACAAGACCACCTCAATAATCCAGGGGCAGAACATCTTGCCAGAATGGCATAGCTCACTTTCAAGGACTACAGCAGGAAGAAGTGGAGCACAGCGGCCAGACCAAGTCACACCCACCAGGACGTTTTTGAAATTGGTACATCGGGGCCATGTGCTAAAGTATTAACTGCACCAAAGCTCTACACCAAAGGTCAGAAAACAGTGGTATACAAAATGACAAAGAGAAGCAGAAAAATGCATTCTCAGGCCCTGAGCTTACCCAGACAATGCAAATGTAGGAGACAATAGCATAGCAGAAATTGGAAATCACGCCTGAAATCTCTGAAATGACACCTGAAGCAAAGAAACAACTGCAAAAAGGTGTAGCGGAAATGAGATCAAAAATAATTTATGAAGTCAAAAAAGAAAGATAACTGTATCAAAAGAATTACTAAGTACTTCTAAAGAAGATGCTGATAAGAAAAGAGAAATACAGGAAACAAATAGAATGCATGAAGCAGATTCAAAGTGATATACAAGAAATTAAAATCTCAATCACAAGATGGCAAAACCATTTGAATGAAAGTGAAAATAGACTTTCAGACCTTGAAGACACCATTGCAGCTATTGAAAAAGTAAGAAAAGATCTCTTAAAAACAACTAGGATGCAGGAAAAAATAATTCAAAACCTACAAGATGATGTAAAGATGAATAACATAAGACCAATATGCATCAATGAGAAAGAAGGAGTCAATACAAATGATATAAAAAGAATATGGGCAAAAGTAATAGCAGAAGTCTTCCCAAATATGAGGAAACAACCTGACATTCAGGTAACCAAAGTACATAGAACTCCAAATAACATAAACCCTATTAAATCTACACCCAGACATATAACAAACAAGATCCCAGAAATTCAGCACAGGAACAGTATACTGAAAGCTGCTAGAGAAAAGAAACAGATCACATTTAAAGGAAAACCCATTAAATAATGGTAGATTTCTCTTCACAAACCATCAAGTCAAGAAGAATATGAAGCAAAATACTACAACTTGCAAAAAAACAAATTCCAACTCAGACTGACATAACCTGCAAAACTCTCTTTCAAGTTTAATGAAGAAATGAACTACTTCCACGACAAAGATCAACTAAGCAATTTCATGATGACAAAGCAAATCCTACACAGACTACTAAAAGATAGTTTAGAAAAGGATCAAAATGACCACAATTCCATGAATGAGAATGGAAAGAATCTACCAACTAGAGCAAACAAACACAGGAGAAAGAGGTATACAACAGCATGTCAAACATTCTGAATTATAATCATCAATGTAAATGGACTCAACTTACTAATTAAAAGAACTAGAATGGCACAGTGTATTAGGAAGCAAAATCCAACAATTTTCTATACAAGACGTCATTTATCAATGGAATGGTTTATCTTGGATTTTTTTTCCACCTGGTAATTTCAATAGTTGTATGATTTGTGCCTCAGGAGCACAGTTGTTTTCATGAATCATAAATAATGCTTTGTGCTGGCTTTATGGTTTATCGACATGGAAATAAATTTTCTGCAAGATTAGAATTCAGTATATATATATATATATATATATATATATATATATATATAAAACATTAGAAACAAACTAATTCAATTGATGCAGAAATGAACACCTTGACTCTTATAAATTCATATAAAAGCTAAACAAGTTGCTATTTGTTTAGTCTAAAACTAGCTCAAGTGTTACAATGCATCATATACTGATATAAGTACATCAATTTCTTCAGAATATAAAAGACCAGTATAAAAACATAAATTATATCTAGAGGTCATTTGCATACCATTATTCATATTCATAAAGTTTTCAAGTTTAAAAAATATATTGTTTAAATATTTTGAGTTTAGTATTTGAAAATTTTAAGCCTATTGTTTAATGTTGTAAAATAAAGAATAACAAAATATTCTAATTCAGCATACTAGCTGTGCATGTCTATAATCCCAGCACTTGGTAGGCTGAGGCAGCAGGTTCAATAAAAGCTCGAGGCTTCAGACTGTACTATAAAGCACACATGTACTTTCTATCATCAGAGATAAGAGAACTGGGTACAGAGAACTTCACAGTAAGCAATGTGAACTTACTGTACATTATTGCTATAGTAAGTTTCCTGGTCATCAGAATATCTTGTTGGACACTGATAACTGCATTATAACTTGGACTGTAAAATAATGTATACTTTAGTTAAAAATCTTATAGCTCCAAGCCCACAAAACTTTTGGGACATTCCAATATCCTTTTAAACTTACTATGAAATTTTATTCATGTATATAATAATCATACATTAAGTACAGAAATTAAATGCAGTGAACAAAAATAACATTATTACTAAATTTTCAACTTACTAATTATTTTTTTGTATCTGTCCACACTTGTTTGTTCATAAATTAGCTAAAGAAGACACAAATTGCCACCATCTGGTTGTTCAACACCTGTCTTCCTGATTTTGAAGTTTTTCCTCCATTGTATGGAGATACTCTTGCATAAGAAAGAAAAGATCCTTGTTCTCATGGAAATTGTAGCATAGCAAATTCAGATAGAAAATAATCAGGGAAGCAAATGCTGATAATTTTGTACAATGTATATGTCATGAAGAAAACAGATCCTTATGTGGGATCTCTATATCCCATCTGAGGATGTGCTGTTGTATTTTAAAATGGAGAGTAATTCAAGAATAATGAAATACACTGTAGGCATTCTGAAATAATAAGGGAAAAGCTATAAATTGGCAAAACAATGGTGATAATTTTTTATATATTTTCTTTGAAAGGTTCACATAAGATGAACATGAAGATCACCAATTTTAAGAACTTCATCATTTGGGACTGGGGAGATAGCCCATGACATGGGCCGGGTGTGGTGGCGCATGCCTGACATAAGTGCCTGCTTGGAAAGTATAAGGTCCTTAGTTCAATCCCCAGTACCAAAAAAAAAAAAACCAAAATAAAACAAAAAAACCCCAAAATTTCATCTTTCAAATTCAGATTAATTTGTAGTTAATCTACATAAATTTTTCTGTTAACAGTAGCTTAATTTACAATCAGGAAAACAAAAAATAAACATTTATTAAAATCATATATAACTATGAAAGTCAAATAGAAAGTCTACAATCCTGAAATGGTTGACCATATCTACAACAAGGCCCTTACATTCAATGTATTTTGGTGCAGACAGAATAAATGCATTCCTCAAGAACATGCATGGGTTGTTTTTATCCCTAGGAATTTAAATGCATCATGAGTGCCAAACGCATAATTTATATGAACATACATACAGGACCTCATTCTCAAATAGACCATAATAAGACTGAACATTTCAAGCCAGTGACAAATTTGCACATGTTTGGATACGATTAATAAAGCTTTATTTTGGGCTAACGAGATAGCACAGAGGACGAAGTGCCTGCTTAGGCAATTACAGCGAGCAGGGTTGAATCCCCGGCACCACATGTTGGGCTGGCCTTCCCCTGTGCGCACTGAGCAGGCCAGTGAGACCGGGCCAGGTGGCTCACACCTGTAATCCCAGCACTGGAGAGGCTGAGCCACATGGCAAGACCCTGTACCCAGGAAATAAATACATAACAGACTAAAAATGAAGAAAAACAAGTGTTCGCTAAGGAATAGATCTTTGATTTCTACACTTAAAATATAAAACTTTAATATGTGGGATGGAAGTGTTCTGTTGTCTGTACTGTGCTTTACTCTCAGAAATATTAATACAGTTCAAATTATAAAATTTCTTCCAAAACGATCTTTGTATATTCCTTTCTGAATATCTGAGCGTGTGTCACCATATTGTTTCAAAATGCTCTGCAAGGGTTGATGTCTCTAAGGGAACTTCAGACTTTTTGAAAAACTATGTCTGCAAGGTTTGAAGCAGATGCAGTGGAAATGACATCCATTATTGCTTATTCATAAATTCCTTCTCATCATAAAATAATATCGATTAAGTAGTTTTTTAAAATTCATTTTTGTTAAAGTTTAAAAATGTGTACCATTACTGTATAGCTGATTGCTATTACTGATTGTGTGGAATGCATTATTAAATTCTAATATTGTATAAGATAATAAAAAGGCAAGAAGTCCGGGCATGGTGGCACGCACCTGTAATCCCAGCACTAAGGAGGCAGAAAGCAGGAGGATCACTACGAATATGGGCTGCATAGTGAGAGCCTGTGTACAAAAATAAATAAATAAATAAATAAATAAAAATAATAATAATAATAAAAAGGTAAAACCATTTCTTGCCTTTCATTCAATGAATTTTGGTGCACACAGGAAAAATGCATTACTCAAGAAACTTGCATGTGCTTTTTTCCCTAGAAATTAAATACATAGGTTGCATAGAATGGTGAATAATGTTTCTCCTTTGAAAAAGTGCTGTTATATTTATACAAGTATATTTGACAGTAAAAAAGGTTTTGCCTGAGATAATCTCATACACAATTTTCACATATTAACTAATTTAAGCCCAGAATCTTCATTTGTTATTGGTCTGTCCTTACACACAAGATGACTTGGGATATGTTCATTTTGTGCCATCCTGCAAGGACACTATTTCCATTAGAGAAAGGTGGAAAATTCACATTTACTGTTTATATTAGAAACATAAAACATTTCCTACTTTCTACTTCATATAAAGTAGAAACACATGTGGTTTTGAGCTGATGCAATGATACAGATTCTGGGAAAGTGACTCACACCTTTCCTATACTCCAGAGACAGTTCTTGTGTTCTTCTTATTCAAAAGACACTTTTAGCATGGACTACTGAGCATTTGTAGGCTGTGTGCTTTACTGGATAATTTGTTGCTAGTTTCTGTTCAAGGTAAGAAGAGATGTCATCCAGAACATTTCATCTTTAGAGAAAAATAAATATTTATGGAAATGACCACACCTCCAACGTGCTGCCACACCCCACCACATGCAAAGCCACACCTAATCCAGTTCCAATTATTGTTTGTTGGTTTGTCTTTAGTAAATCATGATTACATTTACTGTGGAAAGTTGGTACATGTATGTAACACAACTTAATTTTTTGTAGATTGCACATTGTAGAAAGCATTTACAAACTTAAATCAACAATTAAAATTGTCTAAAATGAACATCAAGAATGAGGCATGGTGAAATAGCTCAGTGGATTAAAGTACCCATAAGCAGGCACAGGGGCCAGAGGGATTTGATCCCTGGGCTTTCCATCCTGGCCCTGCCCTGGGGACAGTCTGAGATGGTGACTGAGATGGGTGTGGTGGCACATGCCTGTAATTCCAGCACTTGGGAGGCTGTAAACAAGAGAATCAGTATGAGTCTGATCTAGTAGTGAGACTTGAACACCCTGTAGACCCTTCCCTAACATACAGAAAAAAAGAATGAATTTACAGACCAGTAACACAATAGTTTTCTCTGTGCCAAAATCAAAAAACTTATGTTTATATTAAAATTTTCAAAGTAGAAGGGGATAGACAATAAATATTTAAATATTTAAAATTTCTGAATTTAGTTAAAATTATATCACCACATTTCCAAGAAAAATGAACATTTTGCACAAGAAATACAAACAAAATCATACACAAAAATGAAATTGTCCAAAAGTAATTGTAAAGAAAAATCATTAGAGCATAAACATAGAAATATTAGCTATGGCAGCACAAAATTAAATAGCATTTTAAGCATTTTATTTCACATTAGAAAAAAAAAAGAAAAGAGTAAATGAGTAAGAAACTAGACATTTATTCAAAGAAGTGAAAAAACAATTGGTCCTGATTGAATTTTATACTTAACAAACATACCTTGAAAATTAAAGGTAAAATATTTTCCAGTCACCTCTAGATGTAGCATATAAAAATAACAAAGGCCATAATCCAGAAGGCAAGAGAAATTGCTGTATATGAACTGACATAAAATTTATACTATTTTGTGGAAGTCTTCAATGATCTTTTAAATGGATTCATCCAATGTAATTATATTTCACATAGTCCTACTTAACTACCATTTTGAGTGCTCTTTATTCATTATCCAGTTATTTGGCATATAAGTAAATTTAACTTTAATTCTCATAGAGAGCTGGTTACTAAAACTGTGTGTTTAAAAGTACTACAGGTAGTAGTACCTCATCTAAAATTTCATTCATTATTTTCAGAATTGTAAGAGGGGATTGTTAATTATCTTGGGATACCCTTTTAGATTCAGTTTTAAATATTGGATTAACTGGCTTAATATTTCTTCATGAAATCAAATCAGATTCAAGCCAGTGCATATGAAAATCATGTTGGCTATAATTTATAACCAATAACTATTTCTTTTAAAAATAAAATGTGATAAAAGTTTGATAAATGTTAAAGATTTTCCAGTATTGACTATGCCAGTCACTAACTCCAAGTTCCTCAAAACAGTTTCACCCAGAAAATTCAACATTAAAGAAAAAAAAAAAGAAAATTCAACATTAGCTCATTTGTATGTGGCCCAGAGTACAGCCTTTATCAAAACAATTTTTGCTGGTTTTGCTTTTAGCTCTTTCAAAAAGTTACTTTAGCAATAGAAGGAGTGCTAGGTCAGTAACTACTATTGGTGGAAGGTTTTCCTTCAGTTTATCAGTGTTTGTAGTATTTTCATTATCATTGATTATTTAAATCTCCAAATGTGGCCTGATATAAAACATAGTCATTATCGGTGTTTCATTCCTATATGTCTTTCATCCACTCAAAAATGATATATATCTGATAAAGAAGAATATATTGTAGTCATTTAATATGTAGTAGGCTTGGGGCTGACCACCTAAAGGGTATTTAATACTGCAGTAAATCTGTGTCAGTCATTACCGCTACTTAAACATATGTACCTTTAGGAAATGCAGAGATCAAGTAATTTCCCAAATGTTAACAGATTAAATCTTTGAATAAATTCCGCTATGACTTGTGTTTGACCCCCCCACCCCAAAGCCTCAAAGGCCTCTGATGGGGCTTTTCAGAGGTCACTGAATCTGGGATCAAGCTTGTGTCATTAGTAATTCACACCACTGATTGGGCTGGCATAGAATAGCATGTGCAGAATGGGAAGGTGCACCAGGGTGTGGGCTCTATCTGCCCTAAGGGCATGCGGCCTAGACCGAGCATAAGGGACAGCGAGAGGACTTGCTTGCAGCTTTACTACCTCACTGCTTTCAGCCTTCTGCCAGCCATAGACTGCTTCTCTTCTGTGATGCCCTTCGGTCTTCGAGCCATCCAGCTCTGAACTAAAACGTCTACAAACTGCGACGACAGTGCAGCTTTTCTCCTTTAACTTTGGGTGCCAGGCATTTTGGCTTAGGAATGATAATTCAACTAAGTCATTCACCCATGTGTATCTTAGGTCCAAAATGTTTATTGTTTTAAACAGAAACAATGTGTGGCTTGCTTTGTAAGGATTTCAGTAACATTCTGGGGCCTGATACAGCTTCAGGAAACCATCATAATCTATTGTACCTTTTCGGTGACTGTCGGAGGACCTGGATAATGCAACCTGAAAATCCTCCTACCGTATAAGTCATCTCAGTGCAGCACAGAAGCAAATGAGAAGATAAATCGCTTCTTTTCTTCCCTGCATTAATCTCTGAAGACATGTACTAGGTCCTGCTTATCGGCCGTTCTTATTGGAAGGTCCGTTTGTGGTTTTATAATATCACTCCTTTTTTTGTTCTGTTTCTTCCTCTGCCTCATAATTTTCTCACTCACCTTTCTTGGAATTTCACTTTCAAGTAAAGTGCTAGCACCTCATTTTCTGCCTCAGGCACCTTTCATTTTCAAGAAAATTGGGATAAAATGCTGCTTTATTATCCTACTTATCTGCTACAGTAATGTGGTAGAATTCAACATTATTAACATGCAATATGACTTCTGAAATATCATTATACATGACATCCCTGGAAGGCACAATGTAGAAATTCAATAAATATTTGGTCAATGAATGAGTGCACTCATGTGTGTTCCCACACATGTGGGCATACACACACACACACACACACATACATCACATAAGATGGGAGAATGCTACAATAACAATATGTAAGGTAACATTGATTTTGTGGTTTTGTGTTTCCCGTTTATGAAAACTTGCTAAATGATTTACGTGCTTTTAAATTTTGCCAACAAGTCAAAGTATACCTTGAAATATAAAGTCCTAAACTGATCATCTGTATATTATCTGTTTCTTTTTCAAAAGTAAATTCGTAGTCACCAGTTGAATAAGATTTGATTTTAATTCATGTTTCCTATCCTCCTTTTCTTCCTACAAAGATCTTTCCTTTTTATACTCTGAAAATCTTCATTCTTCTGTGGTTCTGCATTCAACTGTTAAACGTTAAACTGAAAGATAGCAAGGAAATTAAAGAAATTTTGAGAATTAGCAAATAATAAGTCATGAATTTTTTTGATTCTTTACATTCATGATTTTATTTTACATATAAGGAATAACATATTGTAATCACTTTTTCCCTTTCATTCCCTTCATAAAATTCAGGTGATTCTGAGGGATGTGAAGGGATGACTGTGCACTCAGAAAAAAAATGGAGAAAATTATATTCAAAATTTTATATCACACATTACTTTAGAGTTTGCTTATTTTGTGTTTTATTTATATTATGTGTGAATGTATGGCTTTCGTCCTTCATTATTTATTTTGGTGAGAACACTAAACTTGAGATCTAGCCTCTGGTATATTTCCTATTTAAAAAAAGTCATTAAAATTTGGATAGGATTGTATGGAACCCCTAGGTTGCTTTGGACAGTTAGTCATATAAAACATGCTGAAACGCATCCATGTAAATTGGCAGTTTTCAATAATAATGTGGTTTATGGCTAAGTTACTCTTCTTTCATGGCTGGGATGAAATACCCAACACTCCAAATTAGGGAAGGAAAGGTTTATTTAGGTCACAGTTAGGAGAGGTTTCAGGTCATGTTCAGCTGGCTCCAAGGCAGAGAGAGGGGCACATGGCAGAGGGCAGCCGTTCATGGCGGCAGAAAACAACAAAACTGCAAGAGCAAACGGGAAGAGTAAGAGCGGCAAGGCGGCAAGGGGTAAGGCTGTCTCCCGTATACTGCACTTAGGGTCCCTGCCCCAGCTGGGTGCCGCACCCGCACTCACAATCCCAGCAGCACCCACATCCAGAATCCCAGCACTGGACCATGAGCTAACCACAAACTTTATACATCCACCCCATAACTGCACGAGGGTTGGGGACACAACAAGATGCGAACCATAGCAGTTTATGTCTAGATGTCCCCCTGAAGAGTCATGTGTTCATTTGGGGTGGGCTTTTCAGAGATGTCTAAATCTAGAGTTTGCTATTGGTTCATTGTCTAGTACTGAGACTGCGGTTGTGAGTGTCACAACTGTCCTAGGGCAGGTACCCCGCATACGACGATAAGGAAGGAGAAGGGGTTTGCTCTTCCCGTTGCTCTCTTGTTCTTGCTAACTTCTGCCACCACCATCTGTTTCTCCTCTGTCATGCTTTAGAGCCAGCTCATTATGGACTGAAACCTCTACGATCTGCTTGCTAAATAGACCTCTTCTACTTTTACTTTGGGAGATAGGGATCTTGTTTCCGCAATGAGAGAAATGGAACCAAGACAAATATGAAAATAATGTCAAAACATTAATAAAACATAATAAAAACTGTTAAAGACAATGATTCAAAAGTAGAATATATAAATAATACTTTAATCAGAAATATAAATTAGTGTTTCAATATTTTCTTTTTTTCTTTTTTTTGAGGAACCAAGGATTGAACTCAGGCACTTGCCAGGTAAGCATTTCCTCTACTAAGCAATCTCCCCAGCCCTTGTTTGAATATTTCCTACTAAAAATAAATAGGAGACAAATTAAAATTATAACAAGCTTAGTAAATATTCAAGAACAAATACTGCACATTTTATATAAGCTATTTAACAAATTAGAAAGCAAATTTCATATTTCAATTGTCACTTTCAGGATGGGATAAAGTTAGCACAAAAACACTTAAACTCAGAAGAAGATCAAACTGTTTTCTTCAGGGGATATCTATAATGGCAAATGTAGTGAAAAGAGAAAAGAAAAAGGTAAAAAGTGATTTGCAGCATATAATGTTTATTTAACCAGCAGTCATTTTACACCCTGTAATCAATTTCATTATTTTTATAAGAAATCACATTACTAGTGATGGCCTTTTGTCAATGCCAGTCTAGATATTTAAGTGACATAGTTGATGATATGATTAAAAAATAAAGTCTTCTGACCCAAAATATAACAATAATGTAAAATGTATATTTAAATATACCATTTATGTCTGCAACAGAAAAACATCCATTTTACAGTTATATTAATATATTCATTCTGCTCAAGTGTGTACTTCCAAAAATATACTGTATATATGCCCTTTTGGATTCCTCCAGAAAATTCAGAACTTCTTTATCAGTAATTACATTTAAGCATTGCCAATTTAATGTGTGTTTCAAATAGATATATCACAATAAATCTGACATTTTTTTTCTGTTCAAAGTGATATGGTCTGATGTTATTTACAAAACACATGTTTTCAAAATAACAGCATGATAGCCAAAGGACAAAAAGAATGATGCTTAGAACCTATCACCTTCTAATAGCTCTTATGTAGACATTTTTCTTCACGTATTTCTATATCATTTACCATTGCAGAAGAGGAAGTAGATGCAGCAAGGGGATGTGCTCTGAAACAATGAGAATAAAAGGTCACTTAGTTCTATGAAGTGTTAGCAATTTCCCTAAAATAAGTTTGTGTAAGTTCCTGACAGAAAGGTAATTGATGGTAGGATGGGACAGGGGAGATGGCTCAGTAGAATAAGCACTCCCCTGCAAGTGCAAGCTTCTGAGTTCAAGCCCCGGTTCCCCTCACAAAGAAAAGAAAGAAAGATAATTTTTGGAAAATTTGTTTTAAACTATTTGAATACATTTTTATTTAACACGGTAGAACAACTATCAGAAACTCTAAGGAAAAATTGCATAAAAATAAAAATTCAAAACAATTTATGTTTCAGAAAGTATATATAAATAATACATAATCATTTCATATGTCCCAGTTGATAGGAGAGTCAGAATTATAAATCCAAATTTCACTTGCATGATCTGTCAAGAAGAATGAAAACAATAGCAGTAAGAATTTTACACTCAGTTTTGTCATTTTCTATGGTTAAAATAATTGGTACTAGACTTGTGTACCATTTTTCCTCAAATTATAAATGATTTATTATAACATGCAGATTAAAAACTGTAATGATTGATACATTATGTCGACTTGAGAAGTTTAGAAGTTCAGTTAAGCAACTCAGCAAGGAGTCAGCGTCGTTGATTTGTAAATGTCCTCACCCTGTGCAAGAGGAGGGAGGGGAGTTATGTCAGTGCTACACCACCAGAGAGGCAGCATAGCTTGCTTAGTACATAAGAGATGAAAAAGGCCTGTCCCCTCCCCTTTTGCTCTTGCTGATTTTTCTGTCTTTGTCCCCTTGGACTGTTGCCCCTGTACCGTGCCACCCAGCCTTGGAGCCAGTAGATTGTAGACTGAAACCTGCACGAAGTGTGAGCTAAATAAACACTTCATTCTTAATTGTGGGTGTTGGGTATTTTGTCTGAGAAAAGTAACCAAGACAAAAATGAAGCTTATTTACTGTACACATGTTGAGTAGATGTAGAGATCGTTGTGGCTTTTTCATAATGCAATATCCACCTTTTGGTGGATGGTTCAGAGTGATGTGCTGGATGTGTGTGTACTGGTCCTTTAGGAGAAACATTAGTGAAGAATTGTCAGGACCCTAAATTCTGCCTGAGTTTCTCGATGTTCAATATGAATAACTTCAGACTTTAAATTTTCTTTTGGAATAAGACTTTTACTTCTCACAATCAAAAATTTAAAATCATACCAGTCATACAAAATTGGCATTCTACTTGGTTAAATGTGAGGCATTTTAAGTCATATCAATACCATAAAAAGATATAAACATTTTAGATTAGAGACATACTAAATGTATAGAAGAGTGTGATTTCTCCTGATAAGACTCATAGTTAGTTTAGCATGCTAATGGGGAAAATATAATTAGAGAAATGAAATTAGTTTATATGTGTATATGAATGTATGTACAGTGTGTGTTTATGCATGAATTATACAATGACAGAGTATATAAGTGACATGTCGATTTAGTGAACTGATAGAATATCCTTCAAATATAGCAATAAATTAGAAACTATCCTTTTTATATTTTTGGAAATTTTGAATGAATACAAAACTATTCCATTTACCATTATCTAGTAGGCAACAATTGATGGAACTAATTTTCCCAAGACTGTGTCAAATTACAATCTATATAAATCAAAGGGTAAGAGGACCATCATCATGAGAATCAATAATTTATGTAAATTCACATTGTAAATACCTAATTTTATGCTCAGTTACCTCTTTACACTTCACCCTGAAGAACACTTCAATATATCTCATGAAAATCAATTTTCTAGCCATCATGGTGGTGTGTGCCTATAATCCCAGCATGTAAGAGGCTGAGAAAACAGTATTTCTGTGAGATTTGAAGCTAGCTTGGGCTGCACAGTGAGTTCAAGGCCAGCCTCAACTACATAGTGAGATTCTGTTTCAAAAAAGGTAAAGAAAGAAAACGAAATTGCTCAAATAACTGATAAGATTTCTTATCAGAAATAGTGGAAGCAAATAGCACAGAACATCTATAAATATGTTTTATATTTTATTAGTATATGTTTTAGTACATAATTGCATTCTTTGTAGGGGAGTGAAATGTGTACATAATACACCATAATTCCTTTTCGTTCCCTCTGCTCCCTATTTCTTCTTCTATCTCTTTGAGGAATTTTTATCAATTTAGTATTTCATCTCCAGTGCAATCTTCAGAGAACAAAGACAAAACAAAACCTATTACAATATATAAAAACTCTAAGAATCCACTAGCAATACTGTAAGAAACATAAAAGGAAATCCTCCCCAAAGCAAAGAAAAAACTATACCAGCTGAAAACCTAAATCTATTTAAATAAACAAAAAATATTGAGATGATAACTACACAGGCAAGGAAAGACATTGGTAAAAACTAAGTATTTTTAAAGATAATTGTTTTACAAATTAAAAGGTAATATTCATAACACATAGAACAAAGGACATGACAATAACATCACAGACAAAAGTGGAAAATGAAAGCATAATATTTTAAGGATGTCACTCATATATGACATGATATGAGGTTACTGGGAAGTAAACTGTGAAAGGATACAGACATTTATATGAATATTAAGTAACCACAAAGAAGACCGAAGATTATAGCTAGAAAGCCAAAAGAAGGAGATGAATTTGAATCATAAAATATAAAGTAAAAGAAATTCCCCAGAGAGAAGAGAGGGAGGGAGGGAGGGAGGGAGAGAGAGAAAAAAGGAAGAAGGGAGGGAGAGAGAAAGATCAAAAAGAAGAAAGGAGTTCTACAGAAAAAAAATGGCAAGAAAATAAATTTAAAACAAAGCATACATCTATCATAATAAATATATATTCCAATTAAAGACAGATATTATTATATAGATTTTAAACAAAGAGATGTTTCCTTGTTACACTTATTGTTTATTATGGCTTGTATCCCAAACAGACATAGGTTAGGATATAAAGACAACAAACAGATAGAAATATTTTAAGATACATATAAATAAACCAGGAGTAGCTACATTGATATAACAGAATAAAAAAGTCAGAGAATAAAAAGCATCAGTTCTCAATGACAGTTACCAATTCATCAAAATAGCATATAATTATCACTTATGCATATATTAATGAAGCAGTAAAAAATATGAAGCACAAAGTGATAAAGCATCAAAGAGAAAGAAATAAATCAAATTGCAGTAGGAAATTTTATTTTATTTTACTTTATTTTTTGTGGTACCAAAGATTGAACTGAGGACACTGCTTGGGGATGAGCGCTTATTCTACTGAACTATCTCTGTGGCCCTGCAGTGGCAAATTTTAATATCCATCTCTTAATAATGAGAACAAGTACACTGAAAATCAGTGATTATGAAGAACACTTAAACAATACTGACATTCATTTTAAGCTAATTGAGATTTACAGAATGCTGCAAGCATCAACAGCAGAAAACGAATGTTCCTTCTCAAGTATATGCAAATTTCATACCAAAACAGAGATGCTAACAACCATGGAGAATTAATGAACAAGGAGTCTAGCAGAGTATACTGTCTGAGCAAAACAGAATTGAATTATAAATTATCAAATAATCTCTGTGAAATCCTCAAATATGTGGAAGCAAATGATAAACACATTTATAGTATGTGTTTCAGAATAAAAAGGATACAGATATTTATGTGAATGTTAAGTAACCACAAAGAAGACAAAAGATTGTAAGTAGAAAGCCAAAAGGAGATGAATTTGAATCATAAAATATACAATAAAATTGAGATCAAACAGTATTCTGAGTAGACTTGGAATGGAATTGCTCTGTGTTAGCACTTATGTGCTACCCTAGTAAATTGCTCAGGAAAAAAAGTGCTCCCTATTCTGAAACAACTTTAGGAATCCTAGTTTGGATTTGAGACTTTATAATTTTTCGTTGCCTTTTATTTTGGTCATTTACTGAGGGCAGTTAACAGCACTGAGCAGCTACATTCTAAAACTGGGCTCCCTTTCCTCCATAAATGAGTTTTTACTATGTTACCAACACAATTTTTCCTGCATCTTCTGCATCACATTTCTATCTTCCTAACTGTAAACAACTGGAAAACTCTCCAGATGCTCTAGTGTGAGCCAATTAATAACAAAAGATGATAACACTCTTTTGAGTAAATTAATGATTTGATGATTTCCAGCATTTACCACATCTTGGTCCCCTATGAGGTTACGCTTGCAGCATCCTGTGTCTTCTCAGTTCTTCTCTTAAAGATCTATGCAACACAAATTGAGTCCATTTATTCCCACAAATATCTCCTCAATTGGATGTTATTTTTCTTGCTGTGAAAATCTGAGAGGGCCTGGGAGATAGCTCAGTGGTCCAAGCACTTGCCTGGCAACCGCAGACCCAGGTTCAATCTCTGGCACCTCGTGTTGCAGGGGCCCTGAACGGTGTGTGCTGAACCGGCCACTGCCACTAGGCACGGTGGTGAGCATCTGTAATTCCAGCACTATACAGGTTGGGACAGGAGGATCACTACAAGTCCAAGCTGTGTAGTGACACCCTGTGCCAAAAAATACATAAAATATGTTTTTAAAAAAGAAAAGAAAAATAATTCTTTTAGAAATAATACTTAACACTTTATTTTCCAAAATGACACCTTAAGAATACTAAAAGTACAAAGGCATGACCTACCCAATTCAATCACTTAAACAGTGCAATTAAAAATCCTTAAAGTTTCCCTTCCCTGTTCATATTTCTATAACTCTGTTGAAAGGTAATTACTAACATTTTGTAGATATTCAGCTCCTCTATTTCAAGTAATTACGTATTTAGTCTTAAAACAATATGGGCTGGCCAAATAGCTCAGTGGATTAAAGGACCTGCTTAGGCAGATGCAACAGCCAAGGTACGATCCCCTGCTTGCCGTGCTGGTGCACTGCTGCGGTGTGCCGAGACCGCTATGGAGAGTAGGCGGGGGGGGGGGGTGTGGGCTCTAATCCCACCTTTGGGAGTCCGGGCACAGGTGAATTACTGTGCGTCCAGTCTATGTACTGACACCCGGCAGGCCCTGTACTAAAATACAGAATCAATAAGTAAAAGAATATTGACATATTTGCTTTAATAGAAGAATCTGCCTTTTAAGTCCCTTCCTTTAATTATCATAATTTTAATATGTATGCCTCTGTTGGTACACGGAGTTAGGCTGGATTCTCAGGTGTCTCTTTGGAATTCTGTGAAGAGGCTTTATTTGTTCATTCTGATAGAAAACTATTTTGGGCATAATGGCCAGAAATCAAAAGTGTTAAAAATCATTAATGTAGCTTAATTATTTCATTGTTGTGATGTTTAGTTTTATGAATCACCACAGAGATTTATCCATTTAAATATTATTGTCATTAAATCAAGTCTGTATTTTATTGACAATTATGGTTGTAAATATTTTTTTTTTTTTTTTTTTTTTTTTTTTTGCGGAACTGGGGATTGAACTCAGGCCCTTGAGCTTGCCAGGGAAGCACTTATTCCACTGAGCCATCTCCCCAGCCCCGGTTGTAAATATTTGTGAGGTACAAAATGAATTATGATTTTTATTTTCATACATTTTTCTGAGACAGGATTTCACTTTGTAGCTCAGGCTAGCCTTGAACTCGCTATACAGTTCAGGCTTGCCTCAAAATAGCCGCGGCCTTCCTGCCTCAGCCTCGGAGTGCTAGGATTACAGTGGGCACCACACGCTTGGCTGTGTGATTTTTGATACAAAGTGAAATGATTAAATTAGGCTAATATATTGATCACCTCAAGTATTTAAAATTTTTCCTGATTAAAAATTCAGCCACATAAATACCTGTAAATATAATATCATGTATGCACCTTGTACAATACCAAAACATTATGAAAACAGTTTGCAATGTATATTTCATCGACTCTGTATGGTTATGGTGTTTTGAAACTGTCTGATTGACATTTGTATTTCAATAAAATAAAAATAAATGGAAAAAAAAAATAAAATGATCATAGATCTATAAAAAAAAAATGTTGAATTTACTCTGAGCAAAATTTAGTATATGTCTCTTAAGTATTAGCTATTTGTATGATTCAGTGTGACTGATCTCAGGATAGGAAAGAAAGTTCAAACAAATGTCGCACATTTCTCTTCTCTGTGGTATTGTACTCTTCTTTGGCTGCTGCCATGTCATGACCCCTCTTCCCTATGCCAGCTTTTGGGCATTGCCTTTCTTCTCTCTTCTTCCATGAGTATACCACTGTTTTAAACTCCACACGTGAAAAAGAATACTTAGTATTTGTCTTCCTGCAATTGTCTACCTTGCTTTAACTTAATGCTCTTATTGTTTCATTCATTAAGTGGCAGAATTTCTTCCCTTTTTAACATTGAATAGTATTTCATTTTATGCACTTCATTTTATCTACTTATTCCTAAATGGAATATCCTTGTAAAACAAATTTCTGAGAGTGATTAAATTTTATTTTGTTAAATCTTTTATTTTGTTATTTTCTTTAAACTTCACATATTCAAATATAAAGATTGTCTATCTACACAAATATTTAAAATATCTATCACCGGAAAGGAAACTTTTAATTTATATAATAAATTTGTTAAGAAATTGTGATATAGTTTTTTAATGTCTAAATCCAAAATACAGATATTCAGGAAGACACGCGTAGTCAATGCCATGTCATCCCTGAATTACTCACTTTAGGTCACGATGTCACATAGGAGACTTTAGTAAGAGGGTATCATAGGCACTTGCTCATTATGGTGACAAGATAACAAAATATCTGATACCTTTATCAGAAGCCAAAGGTGAAAAGGATTTTAGCTCAGTTTGTAGAGGTTTCCATCCATAGTAATCTAGATCCAAGCCAGAACACCCTGAAAAGGGGGCTAGTGAGAAGAAGCCGTTCATGGCGAGGCAAGCAGGAATACAGCAGAACCAAAGCCGGACAAGGGAGGCCCCTCTGGGCCACGCCCACCATGACCCACCTCTTCCCACCAGGCTTCACCTCCCCTACGTCACACCCAGCTATAAACCCATTAGGGGACTAAGTCAGTAGCACACACCCATGACCCAGGCCCTTCCTGAAAGCTCCACACATGAGCTTCTGAGGCTTTGGGAGATGGTTGAATATAAACCATCAATAGTGTGACAGTGAAAAGTGTTTGGAGAGACAGGGTCAAAATGTTAACCAGACATTTACAGATGTAATCTTCTGTGGATTGTACTACAGGTCAAAGTCCAGGAGGAAATGATTAGACAGATGACTGTGCTGTTATATGCTTATTCATCCATCCATTATAGCAGGCATTCATAAATGGCATGCAAAGATCCCTGACATTTCGTTTTGTCCAACATTAACACATGAGTAATATAACAAGACTACAGCTAAATGATGAGTAAGAAAATGAATAAAATGTATATATTTTTGTCTTTTTGATACAGGGTTTTGCTAGGATGTTCAGGCTGACTTTCAGCTCCCATTGTAACCCAGGCTGTTCTTGAACTCCCAGCAATGCTACTGCCTCAGCTTCCTGAGTACTGGGATTACACACACGGCTAAGTAAGACAAAATTTAATATTTATTTGTAATACATTGGCTACTGATTCTCACAGGTCCAAATAAATGGAAGTGATTGCATCCACTTGTGAAAGCAGACTCCAAACAAATAAATCCTTATGATGGAAGAGCAAAAAATAGCTTAAAGTCTCTCAGCGCCCAGTAAAGGTTAATTTTTCTCTCTTGTCTTTGTTTCTTGCCACTGACTTGTTTCCCTAGGATTATCAGAGGCATATGGAGCCTTGTTTCTTAAAATAATAGCATTAGCCCCAGAGAAGTAGAAAGGCTGGCATTGCTTTTCTGTTTCAGGCTTTTCCACACTTGCCTGTGATGAGCATTAACTCGATGCGTCTCTATGGCAACAAATTTTGAGGCAATTTTAGTTGATTGGTGAAGTTTTGAGCACTTCAGAATAAACAAGAACAAAGAAAAGCAGGTACATTTTTCAAGATTAAAAAATGTGGATGCAGTTGACTTCTCTAACATATATCTTCAGTTAGTATCACTTATATAAAAAACTTATAAAATCAGGAAATATATTATGTTACACAGAGTTCCTTTTAATATATATGGAGCAATGCATTAAAACAGTTACCTGAACCCTACAATGATTTCTTAGAGAAATATGAGTGATACAATCATGTTTTTCTAAAAATAAGAAAAGCAATAATCTTAAGAATGACAATATCTTAACCATAAATGTCTATTTGTAAAAGTAGTGTTATCTGAAACTAGGAATACTATCTTATGCTATCACCATACATTATAGCCTGGGTGGTTTAAGAGAAATTAATTTCTTATAACTCAGTAGTCTGTCACATTCAATATCAACTTTCTTAACAATTTTCATTTCTTCGGAGGGCTTTCTTCCCAGCTGGTAGAGAGCCAGCTAGGCTTTTTTTGAGGTATCTCTCTGACAGTGACTGTGTATGCTTGTGTGTAGGTGGTCCTGAGGTCAGAAGCTAAAGCTTTTGTACTGAGATACATGCTAGATCCTTTTTTATTTTTTAATTTGACACAGCATCTCACTGAGTTATTAAATTTCCACGGTTGGGCTCAGGCATCTGGTCCTCCTGCTTCAGTGCCACAGAGCTTAGGGATGACCAGAATCTACCTCATACCTGGCTTCTATTCTTTTTCAGTTCACAAAATCTATAGTAGTCAAGCAACATCTTTATGAACTTCTTTATCCTTTTTATAAATTTTTATTTTATTTTTATGGTTCTACAGGGTGTTCAGCATCTTACTACTAGATTGGATTCATAGTGATCCACCTCTTTACAGCCCCACCAGATCTGAGATTACAGGCATGCGCCACCATGCCCAGTTTCAATTGCCTTCTCGGCCCACCCTGAGGGGGCGGGGCTGGCTTGGCAGGCCCAGGGATCTAACCCCATCCTCTATGCTTGCTTGCAGTCACTTTAATCAGCTGAGCTATTTAGCGGACCCACCTTAATTATCCTTCATAAGCTCTTTAGAGTGTTTTTCATCAAAGCAGTCTCACGAAGGTTAAAGTTTCAACATATGAAGTTTGGGGAAACACAACCATCTGTCCACTGTCAGCAGAAACGTTTGCATGTGTAACTTTAACCTGACTATGAAGTGCATAATCACATAATCCAAGGCCAACTCTTGCTTAATACACACAGTAGGATGTTAACAGTCAGAGTTTGGAATTACTTTTTAAAAATTATTCACCTTTTCTGTGTAAATAAATGTTATAACAGTTATTTCAGTGTAAATGAGTATCTTAGTTACTTTAATTGTAGGTGACACAAAATATTCAACAACTAAAGTTAAAGGAAAAAAAGGTTTATTTAGACTCTCTTGTGGAGGTTTTAGTCCATTATTGTCTGGCTCCAAGGCAGAAGGCACAGCAGCCTGGCATTGGAAAATAATCAAGAGGCAGCAGAAGACAAGCAGCCTCAAAAAGCAACAAGCAACACTTGACAACCAGCAGCCACGGCACTGTTCCTTCTGTCCCTTCTACTGAATGCACCCAGTCCTCAGGGTGCCTAGCGCTGTCACCCTTGATACTAGCACAGCACCTTGCACCAACGCAGCATCGGGATCGCGCATCCTACATCAACCCTCCTCATCAGAAGCCCCACCTATGGCTGCGTGAGACGTGGACATCTGGACAGAAGCCATAGCAATGGCTTCTGATTTGAATACTGCATCCTCTCCTGTTGTAAATATGGAAGTCAGGAAAGAGAAATGTAAGAGTTTGGAGAATGCTTTTATGAGTTTACATCTCAGTAAAAAATAGGCAGAAAATTGAAATCTAACAGCCATAGACTTATAGAGATTGCAGCCTTCATCCCTGTTAGCCAACCCTGTCTGTTGTGAGTGGAGCAAGTGGAAAATGCTCTAAGTCACTCCGTCATGTAAGCTGGGTGGACTGCAGGCAGCATCAGGACGTGAGGGGAAGACTGCTGCTTAGGATGAGACTTGCTGTTGTAGAGGGTGGAAGGGGCCAGTCCCGACCCAGCATAATGCAAAGGCGCACCAGCAAGGGCTGACCATGTGCGCCTTAGGAGTGATCAGGCCAAACACAAATTTACTCAGGTGATCTGCAGAAACAAAATTAGCTAGGAAAACTAGTTCTCTGAGACAAGTGCCACAAGAGCTTTAGAATTCTTAGAAGTTTTAAAGTAAGGAAGAACAGTTCTCAGCATATATGACTATATTTACCTATATGTGTCATTTATCAATGCTGCCAATGCTTTTATTATGTTTTTTGCTTTTGAAAAATTAAAAAAAATATTAAAGCTACATGGATGAAAATAAATGATTTCAACTGTTAGTTAATAACAGCTGAATTGAGCACGAGAGGATGCTATTCAGAAACATGGTGTGAAACATGTATTTGATGTCCCTGACATGTATTCAACAAATATTCAAGAGTGTCCAAGGCTTTCAAAGCAGAGAGGGAGACACAGAAGTAGTATCAAAGGAAGAGCCATTATAGATGGACCTACCTATGAAGAACTTAGTTTCTTCAGAAAGATTTAGAATTTAAGGTGATAACTGATAAACACTCTATCCACTGATATACAAATTGCCAAAACTATTTAAATGTAAAAGGCTAATTTTACCAAGAATGTGATGTTCCAAAGAAAGCATGGAGAAAATTAAACTAATTGGAAATAGTCAATAGGATTCTCTGAGAACTAAAGTTCATACTTTTTTTTTTTTTTTGCAAGTACAAGGAAGAATAGAAAAATGTAACATTTACCTTCTGTATTAGTTACTTTTCTCATTTCTAAAATAGTCAACACCCACAGTTAAAAGAGGAAAGGTTAATTTTATTCATACTTTGGGCTGGCTGGAACCAAGGCAGAGGGGCATCAGAGAAGGGGAAGCGGACAGCACAAGAGAGGAAGTGCAACAAGCGCCAGTGATAGGCTTTGGGTTCTGTCGTTTCTATGCTATCCGGGCTGCCCACTCCTAGGGCAGGTAGCACGCGCACGTTAGTCCTAGCATCTCAGCCTTGATCCCAGCATCACATACCGTAAACCCAGCCAACTGTGAAAAGTTAAATCCTATGACTGCATGAAGTTTTAGAGGGACAGCTAAGATATAAAACATAACACCTACTGTGTCAATATATTTCAGGTTTAAAAACGATTACACAGGGCCGGCTTGACAGGTCAGTGAACTAAAGCGCCTGCTTTGGCAGAGCGCAGCGGCCCGGGTGCGATCCCCAGTGTACTGTGCCTGCACCCGCGCAAGGCTCACTGAGATGATTGAGACTGGGCACTGTAGTGCGCACCTGTAATCCCAGCACATTGGGAGGCTGAGAGCAGGAGAATCATTACAGGTCCTAGGTACATAGTGAGACCCACGTGACCCGTTCGCCGCCGTACTGAATACATAAAAAAAAAGAATCTATACATTTGCTAAAATTGAGAAAAATTAAATTTCTAGATATTAGTCTAAATTTAAAGTTTAGAACATAGATATTGAGAATAATATAAAAATAGGAAAAAATTATGTTTCAATGATCTTTTTGTCAGTAAGGGAATTTTTTTCTTTATTCTTTTTTAATGAATTTTATTGAGAAACAAATAGCAATGAGACATTTTCGAAACAGGTTAGTAGGACAGATTCAATAATAATACATAGCATATTGTTGTCTTTGGAGTGGTTAATCGTAATACAAAATGCAGACATGATATCCTGTTCAAACACTATTAATATAAATTTTCTTCTCATTGAATTAAGACAAAGTAGCTGTAAATCTATCCCACCTATTCTGCATATGCAGATACAAAATGGTCCTTCATTTGTGTTCCCTTCGTTGTTTAGTTTTGTCAGAGTTGGTCATTCCATTGCCATTTGCATATTGTAGGTGCATGAATTCAGCAAAATAATCGAATATAGTCCAGTAGTCCATAACAGTAGTGTGTTATCCGCAGGTGCTTTTTTTTTTAATGATTTTTAATTTTGTATTTTTGATAAAGTTTCTAGGACAGCAAAGTATTGTTAAATAGGTCACCATTTTTATATTGCCTATAACATATATGCATATATAAAATGTGAATATTTTTCTCATTAACTTCTTTGAATAAGAAATGACAAAATTTTATGGTTTTTATTAAAGACACTATGTTTAAATTGCTTTGCTGAAAATCTGTTCATAATTATAATCCTACTAGAAGTGTCTTATAA
>PVKA01022086.1:0-37649 GCA_004027165.1 Ctenomys sociabilis
TTTATTTTTGTCTTTTTTGAGACAGGGTCTCGCTATGCAGTTCAGGCTGGCTTTAAGCTCACTTTGTAGCTCAGGCTGGTCTCGAACTCACAATCCTCCTGCCTCAGCCTCCCGAGTGCTGGGATTACAAGCATGCGCCACCACGCCCGGCTCTGGCCATAATTTTAAATAGAAGACTCAGATAAACACTATCATTACTCCTCTACAGATTAATTATTTTATTCTGTGGCTCTTTCAAGAATCTGCTTTAATTATTGTTTGATTACGTTATGCCTCAGTGTCATTTCTTGGAATACATCTTGCATGTTCTCTGGATGACTCATGTCTGCCATATTCTAGGAAATTCTTCCTTACCTCTCCTGGCTTTGTCCCGTCCTGGTATTCCTTCCGGTGACCTGTTCCTGGACATTCTGTTTCACTTCCTCCTCTGCTTTTCAGTGTGTGAAGCTCCGCTGTTGTTTACGAGGTCAGTACTGCCTCTGGTGACCTCGTTTTTGTCTCTTCTGTTATCTCTGCATTTCCTTAGAGACTAATCCTTAAACAGGGTCTGAACCTACCAATAGCCCCTTTCAGTTTCAATTAGGAACCCTGTTAGGATTCTCTAGAGAAACAAACTGAATATAAGCTATATGTATGAGTATACAAGGGATGTGTTAGGTAAGACTGCTAGATCAGGAATGGGAGAGGCCCAGTGGCCACCTGAAGCGGTAGCTCTGGAGGTCCTATGTGCACCACAGAGCTGGGGCATCTGCAGCAGCCCGAGGCAGAAGGCTCACTGCAGGCCCATTCGTGTGAATCTGAACTGGAAGCCTGAAGGACCTAGACACCAACATCCAAAGGCAGTGGTGCAGACCTGAGCTCCCCAGGGGAGTGGGCCGAATCCCTCCTCCTTTCCCTTGTATACCACCCAAGCTATAAGCCTGCTGGCTGGCAGCACCCACTGCTGGGGCAGGGGTGCCCTGCTCGGTTTGTAGCCTGCCTGTCAATCATCCACAGGCACACCCAAAGCTCACTAGTTTGCCAGATGGATCTTCTTCAAGCCACACTGGCAGCACAATCAATGATCACATCCCCTCTCACCAGGCAGAGCCACATAGATGTGGTAGGAAGCCCAGGCTCCCATATTCCGGGGCTGCAATTCTGACTGCTTATCAGCTTTCCTTTCCCGTGTGTCGGGACCGGGGGTGCCGGCATTTCCTCCCCCAAGTCTGTCTCTGCTGCAAGCTACAGTCCAGCCTGGACCAATGCCATGAGGCCTGCAGTGGGCTCCTGCTGCGGCACCCACCCCTGGTGCAGGACAGGGGCCGTGATGTCTTCTGTGCCTGCTCGGGTCTGAGACCCCTCTTTCTTGTCTTCAATGGGATCTGGGTCCTGGAGGTGCAGCAGCCGTTCCTGAGAGCTCACTTCTTCCTCTCACCCTTCGGGTTGCCTATCGGCTGCCTGGAGGGGTCATGGGAGCACAAACTTCTTACTCCAGTAACAGCTGGTCATCTGAGTGAGCCACGGGGCCCTGGCACATGCCCCTGGGTTTCAAATCAACCACAGCGAGATCACACTGCCAGTGGGTGCTCCTGCACCCGAAGTCCCACATGCTCAGAGTGAGGCAGGCCCACTGCTGCTTTGCACACCAGAAAGATCACTGACATCTCAGCACCACAGCTGCACCTGTGCTCAGAAGGGGCAGCTGTTCAGAGTCCAGGTGCTCTGGCCTACAAACTGGAGATGTGTTTGCACTGCCTGTGAGCCTGGTGATGGGCCCTGGGCTGTGCCAGCAGCCAGTGTGCCTCAGGTGGGCAACACTTGGGTTTGTCTGAGTAACCAAGGTGTCACTCATCACTTTTCATGTTATTTTCTGAATTCAAGTACCTACAATATTTGAATTGGCATCAAGTATGAAAAGGTCCTTTAAAGACTTCTCCAAATATAGCTTCTCGGGCCAGGGAGATGGCTCAGTGTAATAAGTACATCCCTGACAAGCGCAAGGGCTTGAGCTCAATCCCTGGTTCTGAAAAAAAAAAACAAAAACAAATACAGCTTTTCTAACAGCAATGGAACACCCATTTCTGACAAAACAAAACAAAACAAAAAAGTGGAATATAAATGAAGGAATACCATTTTGTAGCGGAAAAAAAAAAAATATATATATATATATATATATGTACAAAATAGGATAGATATACAGCTACTTTCTCTTAGTTCAATGAGAAGAAAGATTTATACCAACATTGTTTAGACAAGAGATCATGTCTGAATCTTGTACTCTGAATAACCACTACAAAGATAACAATATGCAATGCATTAATTATTATAACTGTCCTACTAACCCATTTTGAAACTATCTCATTGCAATTTCTTTCTCATTAAAGTTAATAAAAAAGAAAAGAAAAGAAATTTACTTGTGACAGAAACATAACCCTTAGGAAAAAACTATGTTGTGTATAACTGACATTAGAAAATGATGTTAGAAAAGGGAGGTGAGATGATAGAATTCTCTCCAGATATTCATCGCTTAACTCAATAAATACTGTGCCTTCTGAGGAAATACTAAATGTGAATATATAAAAAAGTAAAGTAAAAACACAATTCTGAGGACACAAAACACAGGTGTTCCTGTGTCCTCAGTGACAAGGAAAAAGCTCACTTTAGGTTGAAAAAAGCAAATGAACAGAAATACATGTTTATGTGTAAAGCTTTCCTGAACGTCTCCACAAAGCCTGATCCTAAATATGCTTCCACCACCACAAAGAACATGTCTTCTGTACACGTCTCGTGGCTCTCACTGCAGAAGTGACCCCATTCCCTCTGATGGCAGGTGGAAGTCATAGGGCCTGTGCTGGGGCCTGGTCCCTGACAGTGCCTCCTGAGGCAGGGTACACAGGTGCCTGCATAAGTGCATAGCAGAAAGAACACCTGCGCACGGCTTTGAAAAATAGTGTACTGTGTACTTACTTTTCATATAGGGTCTTGCTATATATTTCAGGAAGGCCTTGAACTAAGGACCCTCCACCTGTGTGCTGGATGACACGAATCACTGTACTCGCCCATGACAACTCTGAATGTAGCACATTTATAACCTCAAGATGACTGATGCTCTTTGCATGGCTGCCATGGTCGGTTCTATGACTCAGTCCACCAACAGTGACAGAAAAGAGGCCGCTGTGCTGGCGTAGCAGAGTGTCCTATGTCATGACATGCAATCTTACCCACACCAATGCCAGCAAGCTCCTCTGTGGCCCAACACAATGTCCTGTGCTCACACTGACCATCACTGCTGTTCAAGTGAAGGAACAGGACAAAGGTGAAACAGGATACTCATCCGCATGCCACTAATTTGTCCACATTGAGAGCCGACTTCCAGACCGAGCAACAGCTCTTGAGCCTCAGGCTGTGCTCTGCAGCAGAGCCCATGTCCTGCATGTTTCACTGCACTCCAGCTCCTACCACACTCACCCGAGCATGCCCAAGGCAGTGGTGGGCAGGAGGGAGAAGCAGTGTGCCTGAGCATGCAATGCTGTCCAGCCCTGCACCAGAAATGCAGGCCATCAAGGACACGAGGGAGTAACTAGGGCATGGTGTGCTTGGGAATGCATTATCTTTGTAAAATAATTTATGACAAGTTTAGACCAATTCATTTAGATTGGCACATATAGTTCATGCAGATCTGACAGCTGGCTCTCAAACACCAGCTCAAGTATGGGCAGTCTGGGTCTCCAGACAGTTAGAGCTATACAGCGAAAGGGGTGGCCAAGGGGAGAGGGCCATGTTGGCATAGGTATCTAAGCTAGACAGAAATATTATGGGCAGATAGGTCGCTGCAGAAGACAACTGTGCTAGAGGCGCAGTCACTGCAGGCCAGGCTTCAAGAAAGAGGACCGCCTCGGCCATGCACTTGCCCTGGGGTGAATAGCAGTGACTACAGTTCCACATAGTCACCCACCACTCTGGGGTGAGGACCTCCTCAACCCACCCCTTCCAGGAAAGTCTTTGTCTATCCCATGTGCTTGCTGTATGACTTGCTTTCCAATTTGGGTCCCATTTAATCAATACTACCCTAGTAATTATGCTTGCTATGAACTTACTGGTTGACCATAGTTTTGTCCCACCTCACACTCATGCCCTTTCCAGGCCCTCTTCTGTCCTTCTCAGACAGAAGCTTGCTTTCTGTTAATAAATTTTTCCCACTCTTAACCTCCATTGTTATTAGAATTCATCCCTTGACTTTAGAGAGCAGGAACTTGGCATTTCAGACATCTAGTGGATTGGGAGTTTCTTTCCTTTATATCAACATGAGCCAGGAAGCTGAAGCAGGAGGCTCCTGGGAAGGCAACCTCTGAACCAAGCTCTGATGTAGGAAAGGCAAGCATTCTACTAGATGGGACTCGAATGTGAGCCTTGTGGCCACCCGGGTAGCATGTGACCTTCAGTAGAGGACTCACAGCTCTGTCGAAGGGCACAGATTAATGCACTGGCACAGTGTGTTTCTATGACTTTCCAGCAGCTTATGGGGCCCAGGATTTTTTTTTTTTTTTTTTTTTTTTTTTTTTTTTTTTTTTTTTTTTTTGGTGGAACTGTGGATTGAACTCAGGTGCTTGCGCTTGCCAGGGAAGCACTTATTCCACTGAGCCATCTCCCCAGCCCTGGGCCCAGGATTTTTCTTGCTTTTGGGACCATATTTCAAAACCACAGAACAGAGTGGAAAAAGGAGGAGATGGACAGCAGCTCTGTCACCTTCCAGCCTACACACCTATACTTCCAGGCACCTGGCCTGGCTCCCAATGGCCATCAGGGCCCAAAGGAGAGGACAGAGATTCCTGAGATTTCCAGTGAGTGTGAGATACCCTGGGGAAGAGTAGAGTGTAGCTCCAGGGCATGCCATGAGCTCCTGAGGTTCTATGATGCCTCTTTGGAGTCCCAATCTCACACAAGCTTGAGTCCCTCTGTTTTCTCCTGTTAGGTCCTAGGGACCTAGGAGCTCCTAGGTTTCACAACCTCCTGGGGTCCAGTGCTGTGTCATAAAAGCTCCTGAACCTCCCATGTGGTCTCTTATTAGTGTTTGAGGTCCTTCTGTGGTCTCTTATAAGTGCCTAGGGTTCTTCACAGACCACCACAATCCCCTGGATTCCACTGCAGTCTCAGGACTCCTGGGGTCTTCCAAAGCTCCTGGGGTCTCTCATGCACTCCTATAATCTCCTGTGGTTCCCCAGGGTCTCTCACAAGCTCCGGGGTCCACCTGTGCCCCCCCATCAGCTTCTGGCATTCCTTTGGGGTCCTCCATAGACTCCCTGGCTCTCCTGGGGGCCCCAGGGTCTGCCTCAAGCATCAGTCTTACTGACCAAGGCCCCAGGCCCCCCACCACTGGCCATGTCTTCTGTTCTGTCCAGAGGAATCCTAATCCTGCAGACACCGATGCCAGAAGTAAGTGGTTTGGTATGCAGACAATGAGCATGCAGTTGAGCAACTGGCACCCTGTTTCCTGCTGTCAGGACTCCTCCCTGCCACCAGGTAAAGGAAATGGCCTGTCGTCACCAGATGAGGAGCAGGGCCCCACTGTGCAGGGCCTTGTGCCCACTACATGAGAGCAACTTGCTGAGCAGCTGTGTCCTGAGGACACAGGCAGGGAAGCTGGTGTGCACAGTGACCTCCTACACTGGTGACACTTCCTCCAAACGGGAAGGAGAAGCACTAACTTCCAATGGGAAGCCACATCCTACGGCATTATCAGTCAGTGCCCACCAGGAGAACAGGTATGAGGTAAAATACACAGCATTTACCATATGCAAGGATTTACAAGGTAGGCTTACAACAGCCTCTGGCAAAGACAGGAGGGGAAGAATGCAAAGGAGCCGCTAGTGCTGAGGATCTGAAGGACCCTGTTGACAGTCAAAGGCCTGCAGCTCACTGCAGAGAACTGTTGGAGTCTGCACCAGGAAGCCAAAGGGTCCGTACCAGAAGGCTGAAGGGTCTGTGCTGGAAGCCTGGACACAGATGCCCAAGGGCCACGATAAGGACAGGAGCTCCTCCGAGGAAGTAGAACCAGACTTCCTTCTTCTGTCCCTTTATACTCCACCCAGGCCACAAGCCTATGGTTGGGGCAGCCCTCGCCCAGGGCAGGTCTTTGTTCTTCATTAAATCCATCATCCACACCCAGAACTAGGCTATACCAATCCGCGGGACGTTTCTTATTCAGATCAACACCACTGCAGGCTGCCTTAGAAGGCTGTCACTTAAAATCTGTCCACAATACCTCACTAAGTGCCAATGACACATAGAGGGGCAAACAGCTGGCACCAGCTCTGCACGCAGACACACCTGTCCCACGAGCATGCGTGATGAGGACAGTGACCTCTGCCTGCAAGAGGCCCAGGACGGAAGCTGACCAAGGTGTCCGCTCAAAGGAATGCAAGCGAGGGCAGGCATGAGAGGACCAGAAGAGATGGCATCTACCCTGGAGGGCGGACAGGGGGAGCCCTGGGCAGCAGGCTCAGTGGACTCGTTGTTGCTGAAGAGCTTCATCTGAACACTTCCTTTTTAAAATAAATTAACCTCAGCAGTACTGATCTCAGATAAGGTTCTGCTTTGTTGTGTGATGGGGAAACAGTACATGATTAAGTTACAATTACACTAAAAGCCATTGCCATCAAGCCCACCAGTGCCCCTTCCCGCTCGGAACACACAGAGCCCATCATTTCCAATGCTCTTGGAAGGTCCCCTTCCATTATTATCTCTAATTGTTCTGTCCTAGCCACTGCTAAGCCCTGAATTGATTAGAAAGGTCTCCCTTTCAGAGTCACTTTGACTTGAGGGAGGGGCCAGAGTCACAGGGTGCCAGCGCCTGGGGACAAGGCGGGTGAGGACACGGCAGCAGGTCTCTAGGAGCCAGGCTTTCTGTCCACGGTTCTGATCACACCTCAGAAGGACAAGAGCAGAATGCATCAGCTGCTTCAGGAAACGTCCAGAACCGCAGGGGAGTGGGTCTGCGGTGATGGGAAGACTCTGGGGCGCTCGTGGGGCGCTTGTGGCAGTGCGTCCTGTACTATAATAACTTTTCAACTTAAGTATTTTGTGGAGTTTTCAGTTGCTCTATTTTTCACTATTTTCCATGTTAGTTACCTGCCACACATATGTATTTTTCTGTCATAACTAGATGATTATACAATTCAAAAATAATTTTTAAAAGTTGATATGAAGGCAACCTGATAGGTAGAATGAATATATTTAACACTGTTAACCCAACTACAAAAAGGGATGTTTGAATACTCAAAATATACCTTAAAAGTTGGTTTAAAATGCAAACTTCCTCGATGTTACCAACATTTCAAAAGGTCCTGCTTGCTCAGCAGGACATGCGAGCACAAGGTCTTGAGTTCAGATTCCTGGTACCAAAAACATCCCCAAACAAACAAAAGACCCCACTCCTGACGATTTCTCAGAAGCACACCATTGCCCTCTCTGATGCCATCCAGCCCTGCTCACCTTCACAGGACAGCAGGACTGGGCCTTAAGGCCTGCATGTCCCTTCCCTGCAGCGAAGTTCCCACTGTCACTCCAGGAGGCTTGCTAACAAAGATGCAAGGTGAAACCCCTCTGTTCAGGTAAGTCAGGGCCCTAGAGATGGGTTCGCCTGGAGCCCAGCTGCTTGGGGAGACCTGCTGCAGGGGCACACACTGCTCTGAACCCGGCCCAGGGGACCAGGAAGCGCCACCACCAGAGCTGGACTCCAGCCCAGTGGGCTGCAGGAGGAAAAATGGAGCCAGATCCCCACACTCAGGGCTCCCAGAGGCCAGGAGGGTTGTGCGAAGGGCAGAAGAAAAGTCAAACACCAGGCTGAGGGCAGCAAGCTTAGGGCTGAGGCCAGGCTGGATGCAGGCCCGCAGGAGGGCAGAGTGTGCCACCCCACACCTCTGCCAGGATTCACTAATGTCACCAAAGCGCCTGAGCTCCGGGATCCCCTCCCTGGCTTATGGCAGATGCTGGGCCCAGGCCACATGAGACAGGCAGCAGCATGGCATTGAGAAAGGACAGAGCAGGACCATGTGGCAGCAGGAACAGGTGGGCTGCGGGGTGCATGGAAGCACAGCAGGACATACTCTGTCCTGACAGCGGGCCACACCACCCATGTAGGGTGAGCCCGCAGGGACTACCAGACAGAAGTGGAACCATCCAGAATACAGCTGTCCTCAGTTCACCACTGCCAGTGGAGCCCAGGGGAAGTCGGTGTTACGCTTCCACAAGACTGAACTGTAGCTCCTCCAGACAAGCACTACCATTCCTAACAATGCCTCAGGTGCTGTTGCTGTATGCATTTGTGTCCCTCAACTGTGCTCTGCTCGGTGACTGAGCACAAGCCAAAGCCAGCTCCCCTGGGCGCGGGCCCAGCTGCACTGACCGTAAGGCTGAATGTGCCCTCGCCCTGCAGGGCGGCCTTGTAGATGCGAACCATCTGGTCTCCTGAATGATGCATAGTGTGATTCCTAGGGTCCCCAGGCCACAGGAAGGCCTTAAGAAAACACTGAATTAACAAAGGAAAGCCCCTGATTTCCTCCACTCAGCCGGAGAAGACCCCAAACATTCCTAATGTGTACTCTGGGTCTATGTTTTTCTCTCCTCCCTGGGGGAGGAATAAAGGTTAAATCAGGTCACACAGATGGAAGCAAAGCTTTAGATAAATGAAGAAAAAAATGAGAGACAATACTGCAGCTGGTGTTTGCAGCTGGATCCTTAGCACACTCACGTTAACCTCAGTGACTGTGATGTCAACGCCAGTTAGGGCAAACTCAGATGAGGGGGAGAGGGGACCTCGAAAGATGCACTGTGTGGCCATGAACCAGAATGTGTGATAAGACCTGATGTGAAATGTCACTTGCTTGTGGATTTCACACATTCTAGCAGAAACACTCCGACCAAGGCAAGTTGCACAAAGGAAAATATTACACCTCTCTCTCTCGCCATGGGTGGCAAGGTGAAACAGAAACCTTTTCACTGCAGAAAATAGAGCAGATCTCCAGGACTGGGAGGCTGGCTGTTTTTCCTCCCATTGGGCCTGTGCAAGTAGGAACAATAGGCAAGAGGCCTTCTCGGCTGTCTCCAGATGGGAACGAGCCCTGGAGTTCTCAGGCACAGTTTTCCATGTTAATGAGCTAAGGGCAGCCAGAAGCCAGGTCCTGTGGCAGCTGCATTTTCTGTGGATGAGCTGCAAGAGTAGGCCAGGTGAACACCCACACCGTGAAGTCAAGGGGCTCAGGAATGTCACTGTCCCTTGCTTGCAGCCTTGCCACATGCTTCCCACACCTCTCCACTGCACAGGAAGTTGCTGACACTGCCAGTGCTGAAGACACAGACTCCCCTCTGCCTGCTGGGCTACACCATGCAGAAACAAGGCAGCACACTCCGTGCCACACAGGACAGGATGCAGAGACCCAGCATGGCCCCACAGTGCCTGAGATGGGCCTACGCCTGCCAGAGCTCAGAGCTCAGTGCCCAGTGAGCCTGCCTCTGCAAGACTGTTCGCTGCCCGGCACTGTACACTGACTTGGCCCTGCTGCCTCACATGCCGCCACACTCCTAGCAAGGGATGCCTGCAAACCCCACCTGGACATCTGCTGGGAAAGACGCACGGGCACCGGCTGCCAACAAAGACACACAGACACTCTGCAGCAAAGCAAGGCTCAAGCAAACGCTGCCGCACCGCCTTTGGTCTTTGTTTTTACGTATCTTGACTCTCAGCCATTGGGTGCTTCATTTCTTTTTCTTGTCTCTTATTTTCTTTTATTACCTTTCTTTTTCTTTTTCACAAACATTTACTTTGAAGAGAGTATAGCAATAACTGGTGTGGCGTTAGAAGCAGCACACATTTAGAAGACCAAAATGACAGGTATTTCAAGCATGGTTTAGGGTTGCCCACTGCTATCCTCAGTGTAGCGCTTAGTTCACAGATATCAGCATGTAGTTGGTCAGGCTGAGAACTCTACCCATTAGCTGCTAGTTTCAAAAACCTGATGGAGATTCTTAGGGCCATTGCCTTAACCATCTTGGTTATATAAATGTATGGTTTTGCCCCTGCCGTGTTTCCTAACTTTTCTCTCTCTGTGTTGTTTAACCCTTAGTTCTCACTTTCCATTTAACTGTTATACCTTTCAAGTTTTATTTCTTCTTTTGAGTTCTTACACATGTGGGTCTGGTTTATTCCACTTATGAGTACATCTTCACGTTTCACCCACTTATAGATGAAGGCTTCAAGCTTATTTTTCTTTGTACCTGAGTAACTCCGTTGTATTAAAAACACCACATCGTTTTCATCCATCCCTCAGGTGACGAGCATCTTGGTTCTTTCTATGATGTGGGTATCACAGATTGGGCTGCTATAAGCACAGGTGCACTATCCCCCTTCTGGGAATTCTCCCAAAAGAACTGAAAACATCACAGCATAGCGATATATGTGAGCCTTCAGGTTACTTTACGTGAACATAACAAGATCCCATCATATGTCTCCAAGATTAATGTTTAGCTATACGTGAGAACTTGCTAGGCATCTGGGAACAAGCCATCCTTGCTGCCCTGTTTGCTTCTTCCTCCTCTCACATGTCCTGCAGGTTGTTTAGCTCACCTCTATATTAACTCTTTCTTATCCCAACAGAAGTTGCCATGCTGTGTCCCTCTGCCCTCCCTGACACAGGGGACCCGTCCACGGGCCAGTGTGGTGATCACTAGTGCACGGCAGCTCCTCACTGGAAGAGAGCGGGTTGAAGGGACCGTGGTCAGTGGAAACATTATCTTATATCTTGGGATGACTAAGGATTGCATCCCGACCAACTTCTGAGCACACTACGTGCCTCTGACTCCAGGACACTAAAAATGTAGTTCTTACCAAAGGGCTTTCGCCTCTTATACCCACTCGTGTCTGATGAAAGGTTAGCGTGAGAAAAATATCCTGGAACAGCACCAAGTTTTGTTAGCAAAGGCGTGAGTCAGCAGTACAAAGGTCAAGTACAGACAGAAGAACTGTGTTCTGCCCCTGGGCCTACGAGTTGCTGCTTGTCCTGACCTCGGGCACATTGGGCCCTTGGCTATCACAGACCACAGACAGCAGCATGACCACCTGCCAGCGCTGTGTGTACACGTGTGTAAGTGAGCCAGGGCTACGGAAGACAAACTTCTTAGAAATGTCATTGAGGGCAGCCCCACATGACCAATGACTGACCAGAGAAGACTGGCTTAAGAACAGTGGTGCACATAGGGGTAGGCAAAGAGTTCATGAACAAACACATATTCGCATGGGAAACACTTGAAACAATTAACAACTGGGATCACCTGTTATTGAGAAGTTTTTGCATATCAAAAGAAATTACCAGCAAAGTGAAAAGAAACCCACAAATTTTGAAAAAATCCTAACTCATAAGCACTCAGACAAGGGTGTGCTCTCTAGAATTTATAAAGAATTAAAAAATATCAGGGCCCCTAAATTTAAAAACCCAATTCAGAAATGGGCATTTGAGATGAACACACACTTCTCAGAGGACGAAATAAAGAAGCGAATATATGAAAAAATGCTCCACATCGCTAGTCATCCATGAAATGCAAATTAAAACAACACTGAGATACCATCTCACCCCAGAAAGAATGGCTATCATAAGGAAATCAACCAACAACAAATGTTGGAGAAGATGTGGGGAAAAGGGAACACTTCTCCACTGTGGGTGGGAATGTAGACTGGTGCAACCATTATGGAAATCAGTATGGAGACTCCTCAAGAAACTAGGACTGGAAATCCCATTCAAGCCAGCTATACCCTTACTGGGAATTTTCCTGGAGGAACTGAAAACATCATATCATAGGGATATATGTGTATGTTTACAGCAGCGTATTTTGTGATAGCAAAATCTTGGAAACAACCAAGATGCTCGTCACATAAGGAATGGTTGAAAATAATGTGGTATTTTTATACAATGGAGTATTACTCAGCTGTAAAGAATGATAAAGTAAAAACCTTCATATTTAAGTGGATGCCATTTGAAGACATACTCATAAGTGAAATAAACCAGACTCATGTGTGCAAATATCGTATAGCCTCCCTAGTATAACTCAAAAGAAGAATTGCAAATAGAAATGTATAACACAATCAAAAGGAAAGCAAGAACTTGAGGACTGGACAATGAGGAGAGGGCAAGGAGAAATGCTGAGAGAAATGCTGAGAAACATGACAGAGGCAAGACCATTCACTTATACACACTAGATGGGTAAGACAATGGTCCTGAGAAACATCAGGAGATTTTTGAAACCAGCAGTTAAGTGGTTAGGATTCTCATCCCAACTAACTATATATGCTTATATCTGTGAACCAAGCAACTGCACTGAATTTAACAAAGTGTAATAGAAGGGTCACACTCCAAATGCCTGCCTTTCTGGTCTTCTAGTTATGTACTTCTTGTCATGACATACCAGCTATTACTATACTGCCCTTTTTTAAAGGGTAATAAGTGAAAAATAAGACAAAAATTTCACAAGACAGTCCTGCTACAATGCTACTATGCTGTATATGGATGGATTTTTAAATATCTATGTAAATATATGTAAGTGTTTATTCATATTTTTAATTTTTTTTTCTTCTTCATATTCTGTACAGACTTAGAGTTTAGTATGTCAATACTTGATGGAAAATACATGTTCCATGACATGCCTATGATGTCTGATATTTAGAGTAATAGTGTGGGTAAACCAAACTGCATATGTTGCAGGGTAATAATAAACTTCTCTTCTGGAGGGTTAACAACCTAAGTTTGCAGGTCAAAAATTGGAGAAAAAGAAAGGCTGCAAGGGCAGCCAACATTTTGACCCTAGCCTTTCAAGGTCAGTGAAGACTCAGGACATAAGAGAATTTGTAATGTAACAGCCTGTGACTCAGTAGTGCCCCAAATTTTCTGATCAAGGAGATTATGGGGCCAAGGAAGAATCCGATTGATGATGTATAGTGTGCCTAAGGAGAGTCACATGGAGAGAGAAATTTCTCTCAGGCTTCCACAGAGAGCAAATTGGTCAAGCAATGGCTGTGACTCATCCACAAGGCTGACACTGACAAGGGATCCACAAAGTGAGGTACAGGGTTACAGGATGAACCCTGAGGGTACCTGACTGACTTTATCTGATACAAAAGTTACATTTTTTATTATATAGGTCTTGCTTTAACTTGGTGTTAACCATCCAGCAAAAAAGTATAAAAATGGAGGTATATAAAGTAAAGTAATATTAATATACTGAGCTGTGAATGGCTCAAGTCAACTTCTGTGGATTACCCACTTCTATTGTGGACTGCTGATCTGTGTTAGATTTTCTATTATATATATATATATATATATATATATATATATATATATATATATATATATAGCTATCCATGTTTTAAAAATCTGTAACATATGTATCATTGTATGTTAGCCTGTTTATGTCATTTTTTCCGCTTTGTTTTTGCTTCTATTTTTCACTCTTCAAGTTAAAATACAAATAAAAAAACTGAAAGGAAAAAAAAAAGACCAGTGGTGCAGGCCTCACAGGGTGACATATCAGCCTGGGGTTCCTGGAAAAACAGAGCACACACTGCAGGTGGAGGGTCCCTTGTCTCCTGGCTTGAGTACTAGATCTATATTATACTTTACCTGGACTTTGGGCTTAGCAGCGGACCCTGCCCAACAGATGGCACTGGACCTGAATTCCAAGGACCAAGTAATGGTGATGCCTAAGATGGCCCTCAAGGCTAGTCAGCTTGTCACTGGCAGGCTCAGGGCCCTGGAGGTCATGCAGAATGAAGGGGTGGATGGGGGCCACCTGGGGAGGAGTGTCCATCCTGCATAGCAGGGCTCCCCTGCCTATAGCACCCCAAATGACACATGTAGCTCATTGCATATGGACTGCACACCCTCAAGCGGCAGGGTCAATCCTTCGGCCCCTTGGAGTCCAGGGCTTGGTATGTGCTGAATTCTTGTCCTGCCTCATGGCTGGAGCTGCTGAGCCCACCCCAGGGGACTTGCAGGAAGGACTATGGAACCTTCCGTTTGCCTCCCTGCAGGTACATCTTCCTCTTTCTGGCCATGGCCTATGTCCCTCACACAAGAAGTTACACTCTAAGCTTGTACGCCAAGCTGCAGCAGCTCTCCAGGGAGCCAACTCTGTGGTGGCCTGGGGTGACAGCGCAGCTGAAATGGTGCTGTGGACAACTAGGCAAACGACAGCATCGCTGAGAATAAGCTTCACTTTCTCCCTGAGTGCAGTCTTGCCTGCTTTGCATGGGCTGCTTCAGAAGCCATGGGACCCTGGTCTACCACAGCCTGTCCCTGCCACTCACTATCTTTCATCTGCCAAAAATTAAGATTTTCTTCCCAAAGCTACTATATCAACCTCACACATTCAGCTTCTGCCACGAGTCCCATCTCCGCCGTATGTCCCCAACCTGAATGCCATATTCTATGTGCCATGACACACACCTCTCTCACACCCAACAGGATGGCCATCGCCCGAGGGGCTGTGACTGGGAGCAAGCAGCAGGCTCCACAGCCTGGAAGAGACAGACAAATGGCTAAGACCTTGTGTGAATCTCCTGTCAAGATCCTGTCCTTAGAGTCACACAAGATTTTAACCATGTCCTGTAGGGTATCATGTCTGCATCCTGTGCTATGAATGACTACTACAGAGACAACATGCAATATAGTAATTGCTGTAACTCTCCTATAAAATAAAAAAGATGTATTTTCACACAAAAAATTAAAATAATAAAAATTAAAATCAAAACTTTAAAAACAGCCTGTCCTGTCCTGTATGAGCACAGGCAGCTTCGTCTCGCCCCTAAAAGCCTAAGCAGGGACAAGGCTGCGCTCCTCATACCATGGCACTGACTGGTCTAACCGCTGATTTCACCACATCTTCCAAGAAGCAGAGATGTGAGTCTACTGTATTCAGAGTGGGACCCACCATCGCCAAGCCAGCTCTCCTCCTCATGCTCACGCCAACCCTTCTCTGATGCCAGGAGGGGTGGCTGCCATGCGGGACAAAGGCGTGTGGGACTTGTAAGATGGAATACTATAGGCCTCATCTTCCCCGAGTCAGCCTGGCAGGACCACAAGGGTGGCTGGTGCTCTATCACACTGTATAGCCGCGGGGACTGGGGGATACAGGACAGAACCCTGGGAGAGCCTTCTGGTTGGCCAGTACCTCTACCCAGCCAGCCAGTGGGGAGCCAGGCCTGGAGGTAGCAAAGCCCCAGAACCAGGCCCCTTTGCCTAGGGACACAGCATAAAGTGGCTCCTCCCAAGAGGACATGCTGGTCTCCCCTGCGTTCCCACCCCAGCCTGAAGCCCCAGAATACACATTTCACATCCATCACATTCTCCCCCTGGTGCCCATAATCCTTCCCACTGTGAGGCTTTTGGTTTTCATTTTCTGAATCTCCTGAAGTTATATTTACTGACATCTCTTGAAGAAATGTCTCAAATACAGGTAGAAAAGAAAAATTTAGGGGCAAAACTGATGACAATTAGCCTGAATTTTTTTCAAAAATTCAGATGACAAGATATTTAAACATCCCTTTTGTTTGATCTCAGTACAGCACAGGCTAACCCTTGCACCATGTTGTGGGCAGCAGAACGTCTGCACAGCTGTGGCAGTGCCCAGTGGGGGATACGTGTTCATTCCTTTGGGCCAGGACCTGGTAAATGGTCAGCAAAACGAACTGAATTCTGCTTGTTGGTGCCTAAGGAGAACTTGAGTGTGGCTCCCATTCCGATAACTGCTCTTGTGTTTCAGAAAAGGCCAGGTTTCAGTTCTGGTCAGTGTCCCTGCCACACAAAGGCTGATAGAAGCTGCAGGAGTGGAAGAACACAGGGCAGCTCTGTTCAGCCACAGATCTGTGCTCTGACAGTCCCTAAGGCAGCAGGAAGAGGAATTGAACTCAGAAGATAAAAAGGAACCTGGAGATAGCTCAGTAGAATAAGTGCTCGCCCGGCAAGCACAAGGGCCTGAGTTCAATCCCTGGTTCCACCAAAATAAATAAATAAATAAATAAATAAATAGCAACAAAGCCAGAGACAAAAACAATCCCCAAGGCATGCGGCAGGTCTCAAGGCTGCTGTGTGCTCCTGGGGTTCAGGGAGCCATTGGCAGCATCTCCACCTGAGAAAATGCTCCAGCTGCAGATGTGCCCAGTCTGCAGAGGCCACGTGCATGTGATCAGACCAGGCAGTGGGAGGGATCTCTCTCTCTCTGGACACCTGGAGTAGAGAAGGCCAGGGCAGAATCCCAGCCTTCCCACCCCAGCCTGGAGATGTCTGCCATGCCCGCGGTGGCTTCAGTCACCCAGCCAACACATTCACTGTTAGGTTCCACCCACCGCAGGTCCCTTCCATAAGCAGTGAAGGCTGTGACTGCTGTCCCCGGCTTGCTGTGACTCCACAGCTCTGGCTTCATGCAGTCACAGTCTGCTTGCTCTGAGGTCACAGCCGCGAGCAATGAGCCTCCTGACTCTCTCCTGTCTGTTCACACACTCCTGCCTCCTGTCTGTGTGCAGAGATAGAACACACACCCACACACATACTCATGCAATGGTTCACTGTGCAGAGCTAGCCCCACGACTAGAGGTAGGCAGGTCCTAATAAGCTGAGGCCTCAGCCCTGGTGCTGTGGTTCTGATCCAAAAGCAGGAGCTCGAGACCCAGGACAAGGCACTGTCAGCTCACTGCGGAGCAAGAATGAGGCCAGTGTTCAGACAGGCCAGGTCTCCCCATCAGAGAGCACTCAGCTCTTCCCCCCACACAGGCCTTTCACTGATGGTACAAGGCCCACCACAGAGGTGAGGGCAGGAGTGTGTCTGGCCCACCAGCGACTGCCTCTCACCCAGAAGCACCTCCCAGACACCTGGGATGCTGTCTGGGCAACATCGGGGTACCCGGGGCTCAGCAGAGCTCAGGTCATGGCAGGACTCACCAGTGAGCTTTTCCCAGGAGGCTTCTGGACCTGGCAGTAGCCACCCTGAGCACAGCCAGGGCTCAGCCTAGGCACAAGGCCTGTCCTGTGGGTGGACGTAGTGATACACGTCTGGCCACTCTGCTTCTCCAGAGAACCCTAATCATCGCAAACTCCAGGGAACTTCTTCCCGTAAGCACACTGAAGCACACTGGCAGCTCACCCTATGCCATCTCTTGACGCCACCCACAAGGCTGTCAGGCAAAGCCTCGCCTCTGCTGTCCCCCAACATGCAGTGTCCACCCCACCCAAGAGACTCCTTGCCAACCCAGGATGAAATGCAAGGCCATAGAGCACTGCCAGACCTGTGACGAATGGTCACCTCGCTGAGGAGACCAAGTTCCGGGCCAAGGATATCAGAAGAAAGCATGCCTGCCCAAAGCTCCAACCTGTGTCTGGTACTGAGCCAACACCTGGACAAGTGCCATCAGCGCCAAGCCAAGCCATCCTGGCCACCCACTCCCACATTCACACCTGGCTGTCCATGGCTTTTGAACAGCACAGTGGGTCTCTGGCACCCCTACCACATCCATGTTGTCCACAGAATACACATCCTGAGGACAGAGCCCCTGTGCTCACAGCCTGGTGCGTGTAGCGCATGGTGCTGCCTGAGCAGTGCCACTGAGCCTACTGCTGGGCAGCGAGGCATGAGGTGCCAGCACACCAGGTGCTCTGGTGTTTCATGCTCACCCCCGCTGGCAGCAGCATGCAGCCCACAGAGCACAGGCGGCCCCACTTGGAGCAGTGGCCAGGTCCCTCTCTGCAGAAGCCAACACTCCTGACAGAGGAGCCCAAAGCCACACAGGGTGTTTCCCCTGCCGATACCTGCTACCTTAACCCATACATCTTACAAACCTCCAACTCTGGGCAGGCCTCATTTGCTTGTTTCATTTTAAAAGCCAATTTCAGAAATGTGTTCCCTTCACTAGCTGCCCCTCGCCCTGTGTGTGCACAATCAGGAATCTGGTCAAAGGTGTCCAACACAAGTACTACTCTATCCAGGTGGGTTAAACACATCCATTGTCTGTCTGGTGTGCCCAATGTCTGGCATTATCCAAGCTAGTAAGATTCCATCCTGACCTAGAGGTCCTCTTAATAAACTGTGAAAGACTCACTGAAATGCCACCAGCTGTTTCCTTTTTAACAAAATCCTACACAGTGATGTCAACCTCAATCACAGGGTCTTGAGGTGGAAATGCTCCATTCAGAATGTGAGGTTGAGGTACTGACTCCTCCCTTGTGGGGCAGAAGTAACAGGGATAAACTGGTGACCAGGATGAGCACACATGACTCCACGATGGTGGGTGCCACTCATCCCCAGGGCCCTTATCCTCAGGGTCTTTCTCTCATCCTAAGTCCAGAACTCTGGGTCTAGACAGAGGAGCCTGTCTGCCCGCTCAGATGCAAACCAGGCACCATGTTCACAGCTGTGACACTGTGTGATGGAGAACTCCAGTCTGCCCCACAGTCGCATGGGCTATGGGACACTCAACATAGTTTGTCACAGTGACCAGTCATATAGCAAGACAACAGCCCAGCCTGAGATGCAGGGATGTGTGCCATTCTAATGGAACACCCTGCGAACCCCAGGATCCAACTCCCAGCCTCCACACTCCAGAATCCCAACCCTGTTGCCCACAAAAAACATTTTCTTTTCTTTCACTATTCATGCACCAGCCCTTAACATCCTTGCGAATTAGCCTTGGCCTATCTGAGGAAATGACTGCTGTACGTCCAGTGTTTTCAGTGAGACCTGTGAGACTCTTGGAGGCCTTCTGAGTAAGGAAGCCATGGCCGAGCCATGGCCTGCTTGGGAACCCATTGCTGTTGGCCCGGCGTCGTGTTTAGCTTTCACGTGAGGCATTCAAAAGAACCCAAAAGCAGATCTGTCATGCACAGATGCAGTTCAGTCACCAGCACTCCTCCAGCAGCAGTGTGTCCATGGAGGGTGGGCTTCTGGCTCTAGATTCATGGTGCTAAGGAACACAATTTGTTGTCAAAATCCTCCAATCACTGACTTCACCAAAGGTGAAATAAAACCATAGTTTTGGGAACCTTTTATTTTTAGTGCAGTTTTTTATTTTTAACAATTAGAATGCTTCCTGAGCAATACTTCACAAAGTTTTCCCCCTTTGGCAAATATGAAAACTATCTTCAGTCACAGAAGAAGCCCAGCACAACCTACAGGACCTGGGGAGCGTTTCACAGCAGGATCTGCAGCTCCGACTTCCTGAGCTGGGACCAGCACCCTGCTCTGAACAGTCAGCAGGGGGCAGAGCCTAGGCCCCCTCTGCGCTCTCCTCTACAGTCTGAGGACACAGCAAGAATCAGTCTCCTCCAGGAAACTTGCCACCTGCTGTCCTCACAAAGCCAGAACGACCTGAAGTCATGCAACAGTGAAGCTATTCACAGACCTCCACCGCGCTGCAGCCCAGGAAGGGCCGTGGGCCAGCATACATGGCCCACTTACAGGACACACGGACACAGGACGGCAGACACAATAAGGTGTCCTACAGGATGAGTGGGGATTCTTTGGGAAGAGCCTATTACCTCCCACTGGCCCAGCATCAATCCCCTTTGTGCCAGAGCCAGGGGACCCACAGCCAGCCACATAGGCAGAAAGGCACTGGATACTCACACCCTGCTTCAGGAAAACACATGAAGAAGGAGTTCTCGTTAAAGATGAGAGAATGTGCAGCAGCAAAACCTCAGGTGTCCTACAATAAGACGCACACATGTGTGCGTGCAGGCCTGTCATGAGCACCACAGTGCACAGAGACAGCAGGAGAGCTGAGGCCCCCAGCAGCGCTGGGGGCCTCACTGAGTCAGGACAACCGACAGCCACAGCACACCCTACTTCGTGTTCCTCAGAGTCACTTTCTTCCTCCTCTCCCTGCACTCTGGCTCACAGTCTTCTCCACTAACCCAGTTTCGAATAGAATATCACAGTCTGTCAATCTGCATTATATAATTCTGTATCTTTAGGTGCTGAGACTTTTTACTTTCAAAAATACAGCATTTAAAGCTCAGGCTACTGATAAACTAATATATTTTTAAAGTAATATCTTGGGCATTTTCAGCAACTCAAAGAAGTCGTATGCCGATGTTATGTTTTACAGTAGATGTTCCCCCTAACTTCGTGTGCTCGCTGGGGCTTTTTCAGAGTGGCTGGATCAGGGGGCAGCACAGTAGCGCACTTGATGGTCTGGGACAGCTCTAGGTGAGGTGTCACCAACAATTCTCACACAGCCTAGACAGAGCAAAAGGGAAAGAAGAAAGTGTCGATGCCCCCTTCCGTCCCACCACGGACTGCTCCTGCTCTGCAGTGCTCCCTGACACACCGCCCTCCCTTGGGATCAGCTATGGACAGCGAGCAAAATAAGCCTGTCCTCCTCTAACCTGTAAAATCTAGTGTTTTGTCTCAGCAACAAGAAAGTAACCAAGACAACCAGTTCATCTTCAATTCCAACTAATCTTACCCCAAATATCTGTCTAAAATACACAGAAGATGAAAAAGCAGGTCGATCAGTCCTTTGGAGGATGGCCAGTGCTCCCATCACTGTCCTCCTGCGTGCACACTAGCCTGTGCCCTGGCTGCCTCCTCCACAGGGCACGGCCTGAAGCCCTGCATGCACAACGACCGGGGAGGTCACAGTGAGCACACAGGAGTGCCTGCACCAGCACCCTGTAGCAGGTGAGTCACACCTGCTCCACCTCCACACGCTACCCACCCACACAAGCAGGAAACGGTCACTGATGAAACGTCAGGCACTGTCGCTTCGCCTCAAGTTGTCCAACAACTGCTCTGTTCTAGGATGTTTTCAATGAAGGCTTAAGAGCCACCAGCACATGCCCTCTGTGGGGCAGCCTCAGGCTGCAATCAAGCATCAGAGGCACAGTTCAGAACCAAAGCCTTAATCTAAGCTTTCTGAATTTCCAGGAGGGAGGTGTGTGTGAATATGAGTGTGCTCACAGGTACACACACACACACACACACACACACACACACAACAACAACAACAACAACAGCATCTTCTGGCTGCAGAAGAGATGGGTGTGCAATCAGGAAGGCTCTCAACACGGTCTGCAGGCCCCACAGTCTGTCTGCAGCTCCCCTGTAGCTGTCCCATCAAGTTCACCCAAAAGCCAGGCATGGTGATGCATGCCTGTAATCCCAACACTCGGGAGGCTGAGGCAGGAGGATTGTGAGTTCAAGACCAGCCTGAGCTACAAAGTGAGTTTAAGGCCAGCCTGAACTGCATAGTGAGACTCTGTCTCAAAAAGACAAAAAAAAAAAGTTCACCCAAAAGTCACCTCTGCACTCTGGCAGTGAAAGGCAAAACACATGGTGAGAGGCCAGGGCACAGCTGTTTTATGATCCAACTCCCCTGTACCCACTTTGTCACCTTGAGCCCCTAAAGTCCTGTGACAACACCCAAGGCACAGAAGAGAAGGACAAGGAACCCAAGAAAGCAGTTTCTTAGCCTGACAATAGCTTAACGTTGAGGTCCCCGGGGAGGGACAGCAGACCTCTAGGAGGCATCAACCATCAGCATCCACCTTCCTCACCCACGGGGGCCATCCTGCCTCGTGGGGCTGCCTCTGGTGATCCATCAGTGCACACTCGGCCACCCAAGATGCAGGCTCAGAGGAATGGCCAGGCTCACGCCAGTGCAGCAGCAGATGCCGGGCCCAGCAGGGCTCAGGCTGTGCTACAGTCAGGCGTCATATCCCCCTCTCGGCCGGCCAGTGATGGCTTTTCCTCACCACATCCTCTCTCCTTAGAGGGCTGGCCCAGGCTTCCTCCCCTGGGCATACTGGGTGGCCTTCTAGGAAGAAGAGCAAAAGGGATGCCCCAAGAGAGAGTCCCTGAGTACAAAGAAAGAAGGTGCACAAACACCAAGCTAAGAGCTAACTCAAGCCAAGCAGCGAGTGAAGCTTAGAAATAAAAACACAAACAGAATAAAAGGATACAGTTAGAATAAAGGTGGCTAGATAAGAGCCTCTCTTCCCAGGGAAGAATCCTCTCAGGTAGAATGTGCTAGCTAAGTTGGTTAACAACCTCTCCCTACCTCCAGGCAGGACCTGGCAAAACTGAAGTACAGAGTAACTGGGTCCTTCGAACTCAGTTTCATTTAAACCCTGCTTTTAACTGCAGTACAAACTCCCACTCCTGCTTCTCTAGAGAAAACCAAAGAAAGCCCCTGTAACATGGTCTGCGGGTCCCACAGGACCCCTTTCAGAGTCCCTTCCTAGAATTAGAAGCTGTTTTTTACTATTATTTCCAATAATCAACTCTCCCAATTTCTTCCTTTTGTCCACAATTTCAATCTTCAACTACTTGAGATAACAAACTCAGGTTTACGCTATCTGAACTGAATCTACTGCTTCCTGGGGCAGCACCAGCTCCATTTAGTCTACAGGTCCAAGAGGTCCTGACTGGGCCTCTCTCCTCAGGGGAAAAGCCACAGTCCTCAGTATCCCTGGATTCGCACATCCCGCAGGAAGGTAGGGCCTCAGGGCTCCTGAGCCATACCCACCCCTAGGGTACAAGGGTCTCCAGAGGGTCCATCCTGCAGAGAGAGCTCGAGAGAGGCCCCATCAACCTCTCAGTGAAATTTCTAGCTTCAAGGAGGAACATCCACACAGCGAGGCTGAGCACGCAGCGAGGACCTGGGCTGTTTGATGGCTTCAGCACAGCAGAGCCCAGAGTCCTTAGGCGTATGTGCCCCGGCTTGGGCCCAGACCTGTGGGTGGTGCCTCACAGCCACTGCACACCCTCAGCAGGATCTCTAGGAAAGACTCCCGCATCCAAACTCAGCTGTGTGTTCGGGGGACCTCACGGTTTAGATGAAAAGCAGCCCCCAAAAGTTGGGGGTTGGGCTTGGGAAAGTGACCAGGTCACAGGTGCTGTGTTCACCGGGGTTTAGCCACAGATCTACGGAGAGGGCCTGGCTGGCGTGGCCACGGGCATGGGCTCTGTCTGCACTCTCTTCCCCCTTCTGCCGGCTCCCCAGCTGTGCTGCTCTGCCTCAGAGCTGGCTGACCATGGATAGCCCCCACGCCTAATTACCTCCTCCCCCAGGTTTCAAGGCCGGGCCCCATGCTCCAGCGATGGGGAAGTGACTGGCACGGAGAGGGCAAAGCACTGACAATGGTCACTTTGCCAGGCCCAGATCTTCTCCTCAGAAAATGCAAGGCTGTGAGTTCTGTGGCTTTTACATCACACAAAAGGACAAGGACAACTACAGAGCATCAGGACCTAAGTCCTGCATACATCTTCCTTTCTCAGGGTCCTTTACGTCTTCCTGGGGAACAAGTCCTCCCCCTATGGAGGAGTCCTCCTAGGCAGGAGGAACTGGAAGGCCACAATTAGAAGCCCAAGTGACCACTGTCCTGCTGAGGCACACAGCCCAGCCTGGCCCCAGACCAATTCCAGACCAAGAATCAGACGCTGCTCACGCACTCCGCTCCTGAGGTTCAGCAGTAGCTGCACAGCAGTAGGGAGGTAATGTCAGGCCTTCTACTCCATTATGGCACGAAGGGGCTCACACAGGGCCAGTGCTCAGCGGCAGCACAGGTGTCCACCACATTTCTGTCATCAGTTTTACACAGAATTTAAGGCAGCTCATAAAAATAAACAGGCGGGGGCCTGGTGAGATCACTCAGAAGGCTGAGAGCCTGCCTAGCAAGTGCAAGGCCCCAGACTCGTTCCCAATACCACATGCCATGCCAACCACATGCTGAGCTGGCAACCAAGTGTGGGCAAGGTGCTGCACACCTACACTCCCAGTGCTGGCAAGGATGAGACAGGAGGACCACCATGAGTTCGAGCTGCATGGGGAGACCCTGTACCAAATAAATAAATAAATGGTTTGAAACAAATAACAAAATAAGTAGGCAGGAAACTTGGGGCACACAGGAACAAGAGTGCAGGGAATGAAGGGAAGCAGAATCATGGGAATACACCCCGGAAATGCAGCTGTGGGTACACAGGTGAGAAAGGCATTGACAGACAGAAAGCATGGCTGGCAGACACAGGATGAACTGTGGGCCATGCGTGTGGCATGTTTTCTGCTTCAGCTACTGGACTCCATGTGGCTGGAGTCTGGGGCAGTGAGTGAGCACCATGCCCAGTTCCACGGAGACCTCAACAGTGGGAGCGGAAGCGTTGACAGGCTGGGCTGAGCGCTTCTCGGGGGCACAGTCAGTGCCAGCTCCCAGCTCAGACGGGCTTCAGTCTGCCCCTTCAGGGACTTTTGCGCATTCTCTGTGCATACTTCTCTCCACTGTGCTTTGGAAAGTGGAGAATGATGGACCCTGGGGCACAGTCTCACGAGCACCCAGCACCACTTTGTCTGCTGACTGTACACAAAGGCTATGATCAAAGGCCACACTGGCTGTGGAGGCCACAGGACCAGAACCTGCGTCCCTGCTTCCCCAGAGCACAGAGTGTAGGCGAAGTCAAAGCCCTGCAGGGAGTCTGTCTCCCCTGGCCCAGCATAGCTAAGCCACAGGGTCAGAACCTGCGTCCCTGCTTCCCCAGAGCACAGAGCGTAGGCGAAGTCAAAGCCCTGCAGGGAGTCTGTCTCCCCTGGCCCAGCACAGCTAAGCCACAGGGTCAGAACCTGCATCCCTGCTTCCCCAGAGCACAGAGCGTAGGTGAAGTCAAAGCCCTGCAGGGAGTCTGTCCCCCCTGGCCCAGCACAGCTAAGCCACAGGGGGTGGCTGGCACCCTCTCTAAAGTGGCTCCATCAAACTCAAGGTCCCATCCCAAAGACTTGGGAGACAGGCCATGCGGGCTGGCCAGCTGTGGCCCATGTGCCTGCACGCCAAGCTGGCGCAGGCTCCATAGTGCCTTTCAACCATGCCCCACACTGCACCAGGGTGCAGTCTGAACCTGCCCACTGTGGGGTAGGCTCTCCACAGCAGGCACACTTTTCCACTAGGTGCAAAGTTGCCATTTATAAGAGGCACGGGCCTAAGGGTTTGCCATACCGAAGGAACAGCTTTGGCCCTAAAACTACTGATCCATAACCTTCCATTCTGGCAGTAATTAGCCAGCATGTCCAATTTTCTAATAAAATCATTTTCAGTTTATGAAATAAAGCCATTTATAATGAGAATTTTTTTTCTTTCTTCCGTTGGTGGATAGGGAAATAGAATGCAAGAAAATAGGCATTGTGCTCACTCAAAATTGACACCGGGTCATTAAGAGACAGGTTGCAAAGCAAACAATATCCACACTTCCTGTGCTTGCTTCTTTACTAAGCTCAACACTGGCCCCATCTCTGGTACTCTTACTGTATGAATCCTGCCCAAGGGCAGCCTATTTACAACCTCCTTTCCTTTTGGACAAAGAGAAGCATTATAAATAATTTCAGTGTCTGAGTAATGAGAAACTTACCTGAAGTCTTTGGTCTCTCAGAGAAGTGAAGTCATACCGTCTATCCAGGGGCTAACCCATGGCCTGACCCCGGTGCCCAGCGTGCCACTTCACCCTCCTCGCCAAGCCTCGCCATCCTGCAGTGCAGACATAGCCAGCTGCCTCCCACCCATGGACCCACATCAGGCTCTTCATCCAATCTCTGATCCTGCACTGCATTTGAGGAGAAAGTCACCCTGGGCTGAGGCCCTTACGAAGGCCCCTGTGCCAACACAGGGGCCACATGGAATGAGGAACCTGCACCTGAGTCTCAGAGCAGAGTAGTCATGTGAGGTGGGTGTGCTACACCTCTTGGGCACTCTCCTCTGCGAAGCAGACACAGTGGTTCCTATATCATGGGGGTCTCAGAACCAGCAAGGCCAGAGGCCTGCAGAGGCGTGGCAGAGAACATCCACAGCTACTGTTGGAACTTAGATGAACACTGGGGAAAGCACGGTTGCGTACAAAGAGTACAAGCTGTGGGCAAGCATGGCACAAAGCTAACGCAGTCACGCTTCACTTCCACATCACATTCCCAGCCAGCATTCCTGACCCCTCACCACGAGCGGCGCTCCTGAAAGGCAGCCCTGTGGAAAAGAGACATGTCTGCTTGCTGACTTCCCTGGTTTGTTTACCTTGAAATTAAAGGCTCTGGGAAGCATTCAGCTCGCAAGTCATTTGGAGGGCTGAGAACTACTGATCAGTCTTTCCCACCTTGTGGCCCTCTGGAGTATACATGCACTTGCCTAGTAGTCTAGCCCACCCCTCTGCTGGAGAGCTCAGCCATGCATGGTCAGGCCCTGCACACTTGCTGGCCAGGACGTCCTGCGTCAGAGTGCAAACACTTGGCAGACTCATGGACACCACACAAGCATGGTCAGCCCACGATGTGTCAATACCCTGCTACGAACATTACTTTTTAATCCAATATTTCAAGTAGCTGATCCCCAAACAAACAAACCTGACCACCTAGAAGCTGACGTAGTGCCATGGCCCGCTTCGCAGGGTGGGCACACAGAGACAAGGGTGACCACTGCCCACAGAGCTAGCACAGGGAGATTACAGAGGCAAGGGCACCCCAAGGCCTGTCCATCACTGAACATTCCAGCTTCAAACTGAGCAGGAGCTGGGTGATTTACATCACAGATGGCAGCAACAGCACAGGCAGGGCTTGGCTCCCCTCCCTCCCCACCTACCAGAAAGCCTTGGCTGATGGTAACCAGCAAATCATGGGGGCCATCACTGGTCACAGCAATGCCCAAGTCTACAGAGAGCCTCTACGTACTGCAGGTAGGCATCACACCAACCATAGTGCAACAGTTCTATGAACACAGAGCTTCCCAGTCATCCTGTGTCCACTGCCAGCTGAAACTGCGACACAACTCAAAACTCAATTGCTGTTAGAACCTTGTTCACTTGAAATTTTACTGTCAGGGGGTGGCAGAGCTCTGCCACCATGCTGCAGAATCAGTTCTCCCAAGATTTTGTCAGTCTCCACGTGGATGACCAGCTGTGCCCTGGTAGACCCTCAAGGCAGAACCAGCCAACCACGCTGCCTGGCGGGGATCTCACTGCACTCAGCACTGAGCAGGAGCTCAAGTCTCCCAGGTAGCTCAAGAATTCTGATGCAGACTCCAAGGACAAGCTGACCTCTAGGGAAAGAACAACTATGGCTTGATCACTGGCGAGTCTTGTCTAGGGAAACAGACTGCAGCTTTTGGTAGCCCATGGACAGTGGCCACGAAGTGCTGCCCACATCTTCATGTCCAAGCCACATACCTGTGGAAAATCTCAGGACACTTTAGAAGACATAGAGTAGCAAAATGAATCCCAATCATCCATGCTGTGAGTTATATTTTACATCAGTGGTTCAAAGTTCCTGCCCTCCACCCCACCAGCTTGGGGGTAGAAAGTATTCACATAAAAATGAACAAGGCAAAAAGATATATTTAGAAGAGTTTGGACAATTATGTTGCCTCTGTCTGCTGATTTTTGAAAGGAGAAGTTAATGCTTAATTTTTTCATTTTATTCTTATTAAATTTTTTTTTGTATTTCTTACAACTTTTTTGTTATTGTTTTGTTTTTTCTTTAAACTACTCTTGCACATTTATATCTGGTGACCTAAACAATTAATTTGAAGATAACATCATCCAATACTACAAGCACTGCTGAATTCCTATTACTTTTTTAGTGAAATTTTATATTATTTCTAATACTATCTTTTTCTATTACTATTTTTTTTCTTTTTAGAGGTTTATTTCTAACCATATCAATTGCTCTCTGCTCAAAATATACTATGTAGGCTACTGCCTAGAGCTGAAAAACAAGCTCAAAGGAAAATTTTTATGGAATTTTATTTATTTTTATGTATTTGGTACAGGGTCTCACTATGCCGCAGACTCTTAGTGACCCTTCTGTCTTCAACCTCCCCAGCACTGGGATTCCAGACGTCACCATTCCCGGTCTCCAGGGCTGGCTCAGTGCACCCTAGGGGCAGGGCCAGCACAGCACGTGGTGCTGGGAGTCAGACCCCAGTCCCTGTGCTTGCCTAAGCAGATGCTTAGTCCAGTGACTTGTCTCGCCAGCCCACAGTTCTGTATCTTTAAAAGAAAAAATTTAAGAAAGTAAAGTACTCATGTAGACATGAGAGATTTTCTGTGGCTTAGAGGGGGAAAAGGTTAACTTTAGTAAAGCAAAACAAAACAAGAACAGTCATGATAAAATGGTGCACTGAGAAAAAGGGAGGACAGAGATAGCTCAGTAGCTTGCCAGGCAAGTGCAGGGTCCTGAGTACAATCTCCAGTACTGCATGGAAAAAAACGGTGCACTGGACACAAAGTAAGTCACCGTTCACAGAGGCTTCTCAACTCAAAGGGTATAAGGCACACACTGGGGACTGTTTTACATGCTTGTGTCCTGGGATCTGTGACAGTCCCTATGACCTCCAGCCAGGTAAAAGGGGGATGGTGCTCAGGGACCAGGGTCTTGGAATCCCCTGAATTCCAAGATCCATTTTACAGCTGGTCACCCAGAAAAGACAGCACAAAGGAAGGAAGACCAGGGTACCATCTGAGCAGTGAGCCCAGCATGGGGACCCTGGCACAGGATTCCAGGCAGAGACAGCAAAGCCACCTGCTCAGCAGCCACCACCCACTGGGTGTGCCCCACTGTCATCCCCTGCCCAGTGCTGGGCCTTCTGGGGTCACCAATACAAAGCAGAATGGGGCTCAGACACTCACCATCACAAAACAAGAGAGGTTGAGGCCCGGCACATAGACTGAATGTATCCCGGGCTCCACATACCGGTGAGCGGCATGCCACCAAGAATCTGACCCCATCTCCCTGCACATTCTGGAAACCCTGGGCAGATGGATGTCTGCGCCCTGGCACAGGAGCCTCTGCCCAGCCATGCTCACTCTCTGGTGAAGAGCTGCATTTCTAGTCATGCCAGTTTTCCTGAGGACAAATTCCAAACTTGAGTCATGTCAAGAAGCAACCAATGAGATGCAGGCATTAACCATCGTGAGCAATCAAAGCAGCAAGAGGAAGTAAATGCAGCACATCTTTCAAATGCAGGCATATTTATTTCAGAAACAAACAGCACAGGTAAAGGTGAAGGCATATACAGCATTTCTCAAGTAAGTAAAAACCAAACAAAAAGGTAACAGTGAGGACTCTCCCTCTGTTATCTTCTCCAAAACTCCGCAGTGCACATGCGTGGGGTCTCCGCCCTTGCACGCGCAGCTCAGTGTCCTCAGTGCTTTTCCTCATGGCGCAGCCACCCCGACCCAGCAGCAGCAGCATTCCCATCTGCCAAGATCATAGTCGTTCCATTCTAAGGTTCTGCTTTCATTCAGAAATTCTACAAAACCACTAGGTTAATGGTAAGTCCTACTCACATTCACAAGGGCCCTTACATGTCTCTGAAATGCAAAAGCAATCACCACTGTTTCCAAACATCATTTCTTAAATAATTAAGCAGCTCTGGCCATGTCAAACTAAATTATGTGGTAAAAGCTAGAATTCTGACTAAACATCTGCTTACGCTGAGCTGTGATTCCAACCAAGCACTCCTGCTAAGCAAGCCTTTCCCTTTCTACCCTAGAGTAGAGCCATACCATCTCCCTGGTGAGAGGCTTCACAGCACAGGCACATTGTAGGAGAAGTGGCCAGTGGCGTCTGCAGCAGGCTCAGAGCAGGCCAAGGCAGCCTGGCTGGGTCCAGCCTAGACCCCATGAACCATCTCAAAATGCAGAAAATTCATTTCCGTGCTGCACGTCCATGACAACTTCAGAGAACACTGCTTAGCTTCTGGCATTTCCTCACTGTGCCTGACACTTCCCTAAAGCGGAGGAAGGGTCTGCCAGGATGGAGGACACTGTATGAATGGAGGCGCTCCCAACCGGCACCACATACCACCAGCAGACCCCTCAACCAACTTGCCTTCTTCCTGTGGATGTGTTCATGTGTTTCCTACTAAGACTTTCAAAAAAAACAGGCTCAAAAATAGCTAAGCACATTTCCATTAAACAACAAACATGCTCAAATTCACATCTAAGATTTGTTCCAGTACGCAAAAACAAAACAAGGACCTTTCCATGATGTTCTAAAAAATAATGCAACCCTAAGATGACTGACCCATGTTCACAGCAGAAGGTGGCACCATGTAGACAGGCCCTTCCCCGGGCACACTAGCCAGCCAGTGGTCAGGCTAGAGCAATTCTGACAAAGGAACACATCTCATCTCCACCAGAGTCACTGTAACCAACACTGCTACTGTCCGCAAGCAAAGGAGGAGGCCCCAGCCTACCTGTTTCATACCCAGCACCAGTATGCTGGTACCCACACCACAGGACAGCATGTCGCCACTGATGTCAGAGAGATTTCAGCTGCCTCATCAGGAGATAGAAGATACTCCCTCTCTCTTCCTGAAACTGATTTTCTTGATGAAAACAACTTCTCCAAGATTCCTAAAAAGCACCGAGGAACACCTCTCTGACACTGGCTGCCACACATCTGCCCCAGGGAAATGCCACACAGTGGCACTTGTGGCCCACGCATCAAGGCACTCTGAGATCCTGAAAGGCACCAAGTCTAGCCAGTTCCCACTGGGGACACCTGGTACTGCCCACAGCCAGCAAGAGGGTACAGAAGCATAATTAGCAGAAGAAACAACTTTGAAATAGTTTCTCTTAAAGATCCAGGATAATAATCACCACATCTGTCAAAAGGAACAGATTTCTGAGTCCAGAAATCCCACTACAAAACTAAAAGTTCCATTTTTCTCTTCTTTTGATTATATACTCTTACCCTAGAAACCACTTTTTTTTTCAGAACCAGGAATTGAACTCAGGCCCTTGCACTTACCCGGGAAGTGCTTATTCCACTGAGCTATTTCCCTGGCCCCTAGAAACCACTTTTAAAACCCCCACAAAGCACCTGAATCAGGCATCACATTTCTCAAGCAACGACATTCAACCTACAACCTCGAATCAGAAAGAGCAGGCGGATTTACCTGTGTTCCTGTCGGGGAGAACACAGCAGTGCTTCTGCAGGATTCCGGGCAGGACCTATGCAGAAACAAACAAAATGTAGCTGATTCCATGCGGTCGGAGGCACCGAAGTCCCCTGTGCCCAGGGCTGTTGCTTTTTTTTTTTATATTTAATACTTTATTTTAGTATAGTACAGTACAGTACAGTATATGTTTGAGATACATGGTAAATACACTCATTGTGCTAGAATCTGTATACACATTTTGATCCTTTTTACTTCCCCTTTCCTCTACTCCTAAATCTCATCTCCACACTTTCCCCCTATCATTCAAAAAAATATTTGATTCATTGATCCTTTGTTTTTTAGTCCTATTTTCTTCAATTTACACTCTGGTCCTTGTGATTTTTTTTCCTCCTATTACTTTCAGATTTGAATTATTCTCATCTTTCTAGGATGTTGAGACATATGATGTAGTAATCAAACTACTGCTACTTTGGGGATTCTGGCTCAATGGCATATCCTTTTCTGTGTTTCATTTATAGTCTTTTGGATAAAGCATGTTTAATATAAACAAAATATGGTTCCATTCTGCTTTTTGATCCAATCTTCTCATCTGTATCTTTTGATTGGACAAGTGAAATAATCAATTCATTTGGGATTAATCTTTTCCTTTCATATAAAAATTTATAACCATAAACTTCCTCTCTGGCATTTCCTCACTGAATTTCATTCAGTATATCTTATCGTTTTGATAGGTTGTGATTCCACTGTCTTTATTTTTTTTCTTGTATTTTAGGGAAGGGTTTATAGGGTGTTCAGGGTCTCACTACTACATCAGATTTGTATTGACCCACAGAAATGAATATATAAAAAAGAAATAATCCCCTGTATATTAGTGGATGATAGTGATGAAAGCTACACACCAGCAGCAAAAGGACTAAGAAATGATCCAACCACATGGAGACCAACTAATACATTACTAAACAATGCAAGGATCACAGAATATATGCAGGAAGAAATACTAATTTTAAAAAGTCCTATAGCCAAATGACAATGGAAGGGCTGGATAAATAGCTCAGCAGGTTAAAGTTCCTGCAAGCAGGCACAGGGGCTGGAGTTCTATCCCAGGATTGTTTCACAGGCCCAAAGGGAAGGGAGAGGGAGAGGGCTGTACTGTCATCGGGAGGCCATCGGGTAGTGCTGGCTGTCTCCCATGCAGACAGCTGCCACTCCAGGGAGGAAGGCCCTGAGTGTCCTGCAAGATGCCCAAAGCAGTGCTCAAGGGCTGCTTTCCTTGGGCAAATGGTGAATTTTCAGGATGGCTTTTAAAATATTAGATGCAATTAGAGCCTCAAAATAGGACCTCGCTGGGTCTTCTTGGAGGATCTAAGGCAGATGCTTTCATCAGTGCTGAGTCACAAAGAGAAAGCACGGAGAAGCCAGGCTTTATTCACAGCTGGGCAGTGAAAGGTGAAGGAATATCTCACCTGATAAGTGAGGGAATGGGAAAACGAAAGAAAGTGGTTTTCTCAGACAGTTCTGCAATGTAAAGCAACTGCAAAGCATAGACTGCAAACTCCTGCCACTGAAGAGATCTTGGCAGGAAATGTATAACTAATCTTTTCTAGCTCACAAGCACAGAGCTGAACTTTCACCCTATGCACTCAGCATGATGGGGCTACACTATCCACAAGGAAGCCAGCAGCACCCTCAGCCTGGAGCTTGAGAAGAAGCCTGTGCAAGGCAGAGGGGGAAGAAACAGACACACCACACAGCCGGGCCCCAGGCCAGCTGAGGGCCGTGCAGCACCCATGTGGCTGCCAAGAGCACGCACTTCCCTCTCGAGCAACCCCTGCCTGCTCTATCTCCCTCCTGGAAGAATTGCTCTCCTCTAAATACAAGCAACCATGGTATGCTGTTGCTGCTTTTCAGCCCTAACGAAATCTAACACAGAAAATAAGATAAGGGAACAGAAAAAGTGTCCCAAATAAATATTAAGCAAAGCATGGACTTAGAAGTGCTCAAGTGTTTCTCACCCCAACCCAGCTCAGCTGGACATAGAGCCAGTGCTGGCAAGACCACATGGATGGAGCCCTAGGAAAAGACAAGGACAACAGAGTCAGTGTGGCAATGTCCTGTCCCACCAGGACGAAATGGCACATCATTCTAGACTCTTCTCCCGCAGCAGCTCCAGGCTTCAGCCCAGTGGCCCAGTAATACAAGTAAAGGTACAGCCCCCATCCTGAGAAGGCCCAGCTCTCCCCATAGCCAAGGGAAGAGTATGTTTCAGAATCCTGTAGGTCTACAGGATCACACTGGCATCAACAGCCCTGAGATGAGGGAGTCCCACACAGGGGCTGAGTCCTGGGCCTGAGGACCCAGAGAGAGGGGTTGATCTATGGGCTTGATCCTCCAGCCCCACCTGGGGCAGGCCATCCTCACCTCAGGGGCAGCAGCTTCCTCCAATGCCACTGATTCCAGGAACCCCAGTCCCACTTCTAGCCTCCCTGGCCACTGTCCCTGCATCCACCAGCACAGCTCTGGGCCACCCAAGCACCTCTTCACTTTAGTTTTTCTGGCTTCACATTGAGCAACAGCCCCAGGCCTTTGTTGTTAATTTGAGGCAGGGTCCCACCAAGCTGCTGAGATGCCCTGGCAGGGCTGGAACCCATCACCCTCCTGTCACCATGCCGGCATGACAGGCATGCACCCAGCATCAAGGGCTCTTTAACAGGTTCCACCTAAGCAATGCACCCTCCTTTCCACAGCCATGAATCTCGGTTTGAACACACCGAGCATCTTTCATTTGGTCTCAAAGCAGAAAATACAAGGATCCATGAGAAGCCATAAACAGTCATGAGAGAATTCACCTCAACTTCCCTCAAGACAGACGATTTATGTTAAAAGCCAGGGCTCATATCTAACCTTGACAATGTGCTGCAGCCGGCAGCAGTGCTACACCAGCATTAACCCTGGAGTGGCCACAGCCTCTGCGAATGCTGGGCACACATCACTCCCACAGCTGCCATGGCTGAAGGGAACCCACGCAGCACTGTAATAGGGTTATTTCCTCCCCCTGAAGGGTTTACAGAAGACTTCAAAGGAGAACAAAATTATCCATCCTGCCCAAAGGCACTTTTAGAAGTTCCATTCCACTCAAGCTCCCTATTCTATGACAGCATTTAGGTCTGAGAGCGACAGGGATAGGGACATTGAGCTCCGCCCACCTGGGGACTAGGCCCATGAAGCCCTTCAAAGCTGTATGGGGTGCTGCCCATGCTGCCCAGGGGCTCAGATTACCTCGCTGCAACACGCTCCCAGGAGCACCCTGCTGCTCCCATCCCGAGTCGATTCTTCCCACTATTATGTGTCCTGGACACATCCACTTCACTGTCCCCCTCCACCCAAGGTCCTCATTCTCTTTTGTGTTCAACCTGGGCAGGGCTTCCCTCTCTGATCAACATGAGTGACATGACAGTTGCGGGCTGTGGGTGGCCTGGTACCTTTAAATTAATGAAAGCCAACCAAGAGTTAAACATCTCAGCAGTTAAGCTGACCCCTTTGGAATGGCTCTGTCCCTCCAGCCTGAGGCTATGTATTATCTGCCACTCTGGGAAAAGAGGGCCATCTGGTGAAGAGGCCACAGTGTGACATCTGAGCAGAGAAACACCCCACAGGGCACACTAGCCCCTACCCTGCTGTGACACCAACATAGGGCTCAGGGCACAGAATGTCCTGTCTCAGCCTACAGTTTAGTATTCAAACAAAGAGCAGGCAGAGCCTTAGGACAGGTCAGAGCAGACCCCTTCCTGTCTCTCCTAGGCCTGGAGACTCCTGATTCTCCTGCCATGTTGCCACATTCCCCAGTCCTCTGCCTCACAATGCCTCTACGGTGTCTGCGGTCTGCACTCTGCTGTGGGCCTGATCCCCTTCCAAAGACAGAATCCCAGAAGGCCAGAGCCGACCCTAGGAGTTGAACACCCACAGCTGAGCTGAACACCCTCCAGAAGAGGGCACTCTGGGAGGTCCTGCGGTAGCCCTCCAGCACAGCTCCCCAGGCCCCAGATGGGGAAATGACCCCTTAAAACAGCAATTAGGCCCCACCCAAAAGCCGCCACACGAGCGACTGGCCTGAGACACCAGGGCCAACTCACTGGCAACTTCCTAGATCCGCGCGCCCAAGCCCAGTGAGCGAGTGGGAATTTTCACAACTCGTGCGGCATCATAGTTCGTGTGAGTCTGAGGGAGAGCCTGTGGCTTCTTCCCGTGTGCGCCACGCTACCTGGATCCCGGCCCCCAAGCCCGCTACCAGAGCAAGAACTTTTAGTGACTCTCCCAGCACTCAATCCACCGTCGCCTGGCCTGGTGAGTGTGAGGGAGAGCTTCTGTGGCCCCAGTGCTCCCCTGACCAGGGACCCAACAGAGGGGAACCACAGGCTCACAGTTGTACCACAAGAGCTGCAGCAAAAGGGAACTGAACACACCTGCTAGATCCAGGCCAGGCATAACTGGATAATCTCAAACTTAACAGACTGGCACCCAAATGTCATTACACGCTAAGGCCATAACTGCATCAAAGCCCTACACCAAAGGGCAGAGCTCAGTGCTATACAAAATGACAAAGACAAGGAGCGAAACACAATTTCAGGCCTTGAGTCCACCAATAAGTGCAGAGGACACTAGCTCAGCTGACACGAATGAATTAACAGAGACTGAAGCAAAGGAACAGCAGCAGAAAGGTACAGAGGAACTCAGACAAGAATTAACACCTGAAATAAAAAAAGAAATTTTTGAATATATAGCATCTGAAGTAATGAATCAAATTCAGAAACATATGGGGAAACCCAATGCCCACCCAGAACAAGTGCACAGAACACGATTCCAGCTGAAACATATGAATTAACAGTGCTGCAAGCAAAGAAACAACAGCAGAAAGGCCATGAGGAACTCAAAGCAGAAATAATGTCTGAAACGAAAAGAGAATTATTTGAAATCATAGCATCTGAACTAGAGAAATAATTCCAGAAATATATAGAGGAAACCCAATTTGGAAGAAACTCTGCAATAAAAGAATTAATAGCTACCTCTAAAGAAGACATGGATAAAAAATAGAGGAGATCACAAACATGAAGGATTCCTGGAATGAGCAATACAGAAAAGAAATAGAACGCATGAAGCAGAGTCAAAGAGATATAGAAGAACTAAAAATGTCAATCACAAAACAATTTGAGTGAAAGCGAAGAAAGAGTTTCAGATCTTCAGGACACTGGTGCAGCTAGTGAAAAGGTGAGAAAGGATCTCTTAAAAACAAGAACGCAGGAAAAAATAATCCATCACCTGCAAGATGATGCCGGGATGAACAATGTGAGATTAATTGGCATCAATGAGAATGAAGGACTCAATACAAATGATATAAAAAGAATATAGGTAGAAATAATAGCAGAAAACTTCCCAAATATGAGAAAACAATCCAACATTCAGGTGACCGAAGCATACAGAATACCAAATAACTTCAACCCAAGTAAAAACACACTGAGACATATAATAGTCAAGATCCCAGAAATCCAAAACAAGAATAGCATACTAAAAGCTGCTAGAGAGAAGAAGCAGATGACATTCAAAGGAAAATCCATCAGAATTATGGCCCACTTTTCTACACAAACCATGAAGGCAAGGAGAGCATGGAGCAGAGTTCTTCAAGTCCTGTATGAAAACAAATTATGTCCCAGACTATTATACCCTGCAAAACTCTCTTTCAAGTTTGATGGAGAAGTGAAATACTTCCATGACAAAGAACAACTAAAGAATTTCATGATGACAAAGCCATCCCTACACAGACTACTGAAAGATGTTCTAGAGAGAGACCACAATGACCAGAACTCCAAAAATGAGAACAGAAGGAACCCACTAAACAGGACAGACAATTAAACACAGGATACAAAGGAGTAAACAACAACAGGTAAATATCATGACAATCATAAGTCAACACATTTCAATTATAACCATCAATGTAAATGGACTCAATTCACCAATTAAGAGAAATAGACTGGCACAGTGGACATATACAGAGTGTTCCACCCAACCACAGCTGAATACACATTTGTTTCAGCTGCACACAGGTCATTTCCCAAAATAGACAACATACTAGTCCAGAAGTCATGTTTAAGTATATGTAAGAAAGCAGAAATTATCCCATGTATATTATCTAACCACAGTGCAGTGAAACTGGAAATAAACAATAAAAGAAACCAGAAAAACCCGCTAAATTAATGGGAATTAAACAACACCCTACTCAGCAATCAATGGGTCACAGATGAAATCAAACAAGAATTTCAACAATATTTACAGTTCAATGAAAATTCAACCACAACTTACTGGAATTTATGGCATGCGATGAAAGCAGTTCTTTGAGGGAAAATCATAGCTATGAACGCACACATTAGGAAAATAGAAAGTGAAAAAATAAACACCCCAGTGTTGCACCTCCACCATCTAGAAAAAGAAGAGCAAGCTGGGCGTGGTGGCGCAGGCCTGTAATCCCAGCCACTAGGGAGGCTGAGGCAGGAGGATTGTTGTGAGTTCGAGACCAGCCTGAGCTACAAAGTGAGCTTAAGGCCAGCCTGAACTGCACAGTGAGACCCTGTCTCAAAAAGACAAAAAAAAAAAAAAAAAAAAAAAAAAAAAAAAAAAAAAAAAAAAAAAAAAAAAAAAAAAAAAAAAAAAAAAAAA